>VZRU01015468.1:37306-49694 GCA_013398155.1 Pedionomus torquatus | reverse complement strand
AAAAAAAAAATATATATATATATATACCTTTTGTGAAGTCTGATTTTACACAGCATACTTCTGCTGTACTAAAGCATGGTATATATCACACAATTGTAGGAGTCGGAAGGGACCTTCAGAGATCATCTAATCCAACCCCCCCGCCAAAGCAGGCTGGACAGGAACACATCCAGGCAGGTTTTGAATATCTCCAGAGAAGCGCACACTTCACGGCCTCTCTGCGCAGCCTGTTCCAGTGCTCCATCACCCTCAAAGTAAAGGAGTTTTTCTGCACATTCAGACAGAAGTTCCTGTGTTGCAGCAACTTTCTCAGTATTTTTTGAGAATATATAGTATTGTTTGGCTGAGATTATTATATTCATAGGACTACAAAGAATTTATGTCACAGTTCCTACTGTGTATATTCTGATATTTAATAAACAGGCACTGTAGTGGAAGTGACCGAGGACCAGCACAAGCAAGTTTTGCACAGGGGCAATCCCTGTTGTTCTAGACATTGCCATATTGGCCTCTGATTTGTGGTATCAGAAACAGTATCTGTTTCATTATGATGAAGGATTTTTACTGTTTTGTTGACTAGATGACTTCTATGTTAAGACTTCATTTTTGCTTACTCTCTCTACATGAATCAGACTGGTGCCTATGCAATGCAAGCAAACTTCCTATCCTGTGTATAATCAGCTGTAGGGGAAAAACAATCCGAAGTGCCCAAATACATTGCCTGTGCAAATGAAGAGAAAATTCTACCTTCTCGAAGCATAAACACTGTAGACACTCTTCCCTTGAGTACCATCTCTTCAGTACTAGATCCCAGCTGCCTACTTTATTACAATTTTATTCCAAGGAGTTTGTCATGACGAAGATATTAAGCCTCCAGGCAAGTTTCTGCGCTTTTGTACTGTGTCAATGAAAACAAAAAGAGAATGATCCAAAACCCAGGTGGAGAATGCAAGTGGTTTCCAATATAAAGCCTGCAGCACATCTCACTGTGTCATTCCAAGACCAGGTACTGCATAAATCCATTCTACAGTCAACAGCTCTCTTAATTGGACACTTGTTCTCAGTTCTCACTAATAGCTGCAATTCCATTTAGCCTGGTCTCCTCAGCTGATATGAAAAACAAAATCCCAAAATCCCAATTTTTTTCTAGCTGTAATACCTGGAACTTCAGTCTTCTTTGTATTCATATAAATAAAATTATATAAAAAAAATTATATAAACGGGAGAGACTTTCAGTAATTCTAGGGCTGAAAAACTCCAGCTCACATACCATTTAGCATTCTGTAGTTAATTATTTGGTAAGGGGCAACAGCAACATAGAAAATATCATCCACAGGTAGAGATGCTCCTTTTTTGTACTTTTTTTCTGCATCTCTGATCTACCACAGTCTCTCCAGAAGGAATTGCTTGGAAACAGGAACACCCATACCTTCCCATGACATGGGAAGAGGAACTCAATTGGTTCCCCAAGTGATGAGGACCGTAGATGGACCATGGTTGAGCAACTGGCTCTAGGATCATTTACACAGCAAGATGCAACTGCATCAGCAGCACATAAAAGGTCTGATTCCCGAGTAACCTCCAACGCAGTAGAAAATCAACAAGGTCTCTGGGGGAAATCTGTCCATGACTTGAAAAAGATTTGTCCAAATGCTGCTTCCAAAAAATAGACAAAGATTTTCCAGGTAGATCATACTTTTGGGGAAGATTACCTGGTGCAGCTTTTCATCCCCTGACATTTTTTTTTCACCCCAGAGCCTTACTAAGCAGATCATTTCCCTTTGCTTCCATAAAGAAAATTCCAGATTCTTTTATAGCTCACATGCAGAAAACACACCACCTTTTGTAAGTTGTGTTATTAAGTGTGGTTCACAATTTCAGTTTGCAAACCAAGTCTCCATTTCCCCACATCTTTTTTGACTGCACTCAAAAAATCCACTCCCCCACTGCTTCCTTCCCAGTGAATATTGGACTTGGGATCCAGCCAGTCAGAGATTCCATGCATTTGCAGAAGTGATTTTTGATTAATGCTGTTTTTCTAAGAGCATATAATGCTGCATAATTGCCATTTTTGTATATCATGTTGGAAATTCAGCCTGGAGCAATTGGGTGATAATTGGCTCCCAATTTTTTTTTTTTTTTTTTTTTTTTTTAATTTGGAAGTCAAAAGTAATACATCACACTCATCACACACACACTCTACACCTCCCATCCCAAACCCTCCAAATAATATCCATTTCACTTCTTTGAATGCATTATAGGTTCATTTTCATTTTTAAATCGCTCTTTGTCAGCTCCTGGCTATCTGTCCTCACTTCAAGTATTCAAAGATATTAATCAGTTCTTTCATCATCTGCACAACATTTGTTCTAGAAGCCATTACTGTAATACTTTAGAAAATCTGTTTCAAAAGGGTTGATTTTTTTTTTCTTTTCTTTCTGCTTTTAGCAAAAGAACTTCCTGATGGCTTCCATCAAGTTTAAGTTTACTAAAGCAAAAAGAGTAAAGAAGACAGTGCAAAGAAGAAGAACAGTACATAGCGTAGTGTTCACAAAAAAAAAAATACGGGGGGGTGTTATTATAAGAGATGGTTAAGTGAAACATTCATTGCCTTACAACACTGCAATTACAGAAATACCCTACTTTTCATAAAATCAGTTTCTAAAACCAAAATATCATTTACCTGAAACTGTTGTGCAAGATGTAGCTAACCCCAAGCCTGAACAGTTAGGAGAAAGTTAACTCTAATGTGCTTTTTATCTACAATTTGCTTTCATTTTTCAATGCTTCTGTCCTCTCCATTAACAACAGTTCTACTGGTGGAAAGAAACTATGACACACTGATACTCCCTATCATTAAGAAAAAAAAAAAAGGCAAATCAACAAAAGTAACACAAATAAGGAAAACAAGTATTTAGCAACACCTACACTGACAAAAAAACTACCTCATAATATTCCTTTTCTAATAACAGATGCCTAAAATAAGACATGGAAAAGTGGCCACCTTTCATAATACCTTATTGAGTGCCATCAAACAACTACTATTACCAATATATTGACCAAATATTTATCAAAAGCAAAACACAATTCAAAAGACCATTTAAGCAAAACAGCCAACAACAGAATTAACAATAGACTTTCCTCTAAATTATAGGCAAAGATGCCTTTGATCCTGATCCGAGTGTTCCTGACTCCAGATCTGGAATCCAGCTCCTGTTGATCACCGAGTCCAATCTGGGACTTTTCCTGAAGCCTGCTGGTGACGTTGTCATCATCCTGGGAGCTTGATTTGGTTTTGTATATACTGTATACTCCCTTTTTCCCTTTTTTGTAATGAGCAGAGATTAAATTAGAAATATCTTACTTTTTAAGCCCACTGTTCACACTGGTCTAAAATAGAAAAAACTTACTTCTGCTTCAGTTCTAAATTTCCTTTTTATTATTTATTACATTATTATTATTTATATTTTCATTAAAGTAGTTTAGTTTTTTCCTAAACTCTTGAATCTCTTTAATTTCTTCCTCTCCTTTTCCCAAAGCGGGGAGGGGAGGACATCTGCCAATCTGGTTTTGGTAAATTTGGCTGAAACCACAACATAAACAAACAAAACAGATTATAAAAACACTACTAAAATGTATCATTTTAGAACACTGTGAGGGGCAAGCCAACACCTCTTGAAATACAGGCTGGTGTCACTTATGAAAGAATCTCTGAAGTATTTGTTCCCTCATATCAAGACAAACTTCACAGTGTGAACACCAACAAGCTTAGCTACTATGATCTACAGGCTACCTTAACAAAGCCCATGAGTAGTTAGTGTGCCTTTTCCAAAAACTTGTGTTTTGAATTCTCAAGCCTCTAATGTTAGAAATTCCATCGGGGCAACTGGAAGAAGGAAGTGAAATAACAAGATCCCCATCTTCCTTTCAATATACCACCAGGTAAGAGTATTCATTGTACCTGATAGAACTTTATAATTAGTCATTTAACGATAAAGCTATTCGCTTAGGTTTCTACAACCTCTATAGTAACTTCCTTTGCTCTAAAAATAGAAAGATATAACTTTTTAAAAAAAATAAACCAAAAAAATATCAAACTCACTTATTTACACAAATGCCTCTACGTTTGTTTTCTAGCAATTTCAAGGAATGGATCTAAAACAATCAGAGGAGCAGCTCCGCTGAGCTAAGGCTTGGCAGGAGATGTTTTCAGAATAGTAATTAATTCATTTGACTTTTGCATTTTAACTTTACTATTTTCATAAATGTTGTTGCACTGTGAACACAAGATACTAGGGGTACAAAATTGAGGGAATGCTATTATATGCAAACCTGAGGTCTGGCGTTTCAACGGAATTGTCTGATTCATGCCGCAGAACTGTTCTGGGGCCTGTAAAAGAATTCTGCATATATCCTGAGAAAAACAATCAAATTGCACATTATCTAGGGGAATGAAAACTTTCTAAATTGCAAAATAGAGAAAAATATCTAAGAAATGGCAGAGAAAATGGAGAACAAAAAAAGATTTACATGTAGAATAGCAGATTGAGAGGCGTCTGGGAGAGAAAAATAGAAGCATTGGTCTTTACATAGTGAATTAGTACAAAAAATTATGGAGAAGCTGTATATAGCATAAGACTGATATTAGCTGATTAACATTAATAGACAGAAAATCACATTTGAAATGCCTACTAATTTTTTTTATTTAGCACTACTGATCACATCTTACCCACAAATGCCCTAAGTATCTCGCAAGGCACATCAGACTTGTGAACTCTATATACAGGAGCACAGCAAAGCTGAGATAATAGACAGTTGAACTTAAAATACTGGGGTATCTCACTGATAGAACTTTCCTGCCTCTGTAAAATCCTAGGCAGTTTGGTGAGCAAAATTATTTCAGTGTAACATTTTAATTAGTTTACCTCTTCTGAAGTTTTCTGACAGCTGTGGATTTTAGAGAGGATTTGAATGAGAGCAAAATACCTGGCAAGTACATACTGCACTTAATGAGTTCGGAATCTAATGCACATTGGTTTGTCATAGGACATAAGCTCCTAGAAAAGCAGTGAAATGAAATCTCATATTATTTTTTAAGATGTCCTCACTTTTTAAAATGTTATTACAATTTCTAAAAATTCAACAACTGTTTACACACAATTTAAGTATGACACTTGTAAAATTATAGTATCAACAAGATATTATGTGGCCTTAACACCCCCTCACAGAATTTTGAGTTTGTGTCTACTTCCTATAAAATACCTCCACACCTGCTTCTGGTCTGCTCAAGGCTTCTCCAGCCATGTAGAGACTGAATCCAACATGGTTCCTCACAGTTTTACTTATGCAGACCAGGTCCTGAAAGGCAGGTGGGAACATGAACAAGAAGGAGGCAATAGACTATAGATGTTTCAGTTCACAGGTAAAGCAAACACAGACTTAGAGCCCATTTTTGCAGGTATAAGAGCTACAAATACAACCAAATATTGGGGGGGGAGAAAAGCCAACAAACAAACAAACAAGAAAAACCAAAAACCACACCCCAAAACTTTCCCAAACAATTTAAAGTATTGCCAGTATTTATTCCCTTTTAATGAAAAATTGGGCTAGATACTGTGACAGATGCCCCTTGCTACATCTTCTATACACACCTCCATTTTTTTAATGCATTTTTCTCCTTCTCCCACCCCCTACAGACTCACCAAGATAGAACAGGGATCTGGAAAAACTGGCATTAAATGCTTATCTTTGAAACCTCTAGGGTGAGTGGATTTGAAATCTTACAGTTAGTTGTACGAGCTGAACATACAGTGATACAAAGTTGTATGTGCTTCAAGACCAGCTCTGCTCTCTCCACCAAGTATGAGGGCTTGTTGGAGTATTAAAATACCCTTTCTTTTAAAATTCACCTTCTGTATTGTCCTACAGGTAGGCATATTATATTTTTTGTCTAATAAACAGTTTAAAACCACTTCCTATTTCTCAGATCCATCATTCTGGGGGGTCCTCTAAACAAAATGAGATTTTCCAGCTGTCGCTTAGTAGCTGGATGTGAACCTGTCAACTGGGAACCTAGCTGCTCCGTTACCTGCTGCTATCACCATGGGGACTGTTATCAGACTGCAAAACCTGAGTGATTTAAAAACAATTGTTTCCAAACTATCATTTGCTCCATTTTCAGCAGACTGACACCTTTGTCACAGAAACAGTCAGAGACCAGAGTGGAAGCGAAGTCAGATTCCCCCACTTACTACAGCTCTATAGAAGAGACAGACTGTGAAAGTGCAGCCTCCAATAGTCTATGCTCTTTCCAGCTGATTCCTCCTGGAATTCCATTCTTTACAGAAACCAGCCACCTAAGTAATATACAACGAGTCACAATCTGACCCTGATTGTATAGAATCTACAATTCTTCCAATTCCAATCAGGTTAACAACAAAAAGTTTTAAGAAGTGTCCTCTACATTTTATAGAGCCCTTAAGAAGAATCAGCAACATGTTATTTACTTGTGCAGTCATGAAATTGAGTTAAACTGCCTTCTCCCCATCTTTAAACTGGACTTCCAGGCCCAATTTGCATTAGTGAATTTCAGGGTATACAATAGCACAAGCAATCTAACATCTTAAATACAGCCATCATCTCACAAGGTTAGAGGATTATTTGCCTCAGTTGGGGACTTCCCATTGCACAGCATACTTGGATTCTGCTTGAAACTCTACATGCAATCAGCCGCCTACATGCAATCAGCTGCTTCTTTTCATTATGCCCATTTGTTGACCTGAACAAGTCAGCAACTGAGTTGAGCAAACAGAACCAAGTAGTTTGCAGGACAGCAATAAGGATGAGAGCTGTCACGATCAGCAGCGAATGAAACAGATGCTGTTATCCATAGTGCAAATTCATAATCTGGAGTCAGACTGACCTGAAATTCAGATACCATCCCTGGAATAGTTTCTGCTAAGCACAACCACTTCAATATCAAAGGCTTTAATGTATTTAAATATTGATTAAGTAAATCTTAAATATTTTAGCATCTATATGACAGCAATTATTCTGGTCTTTTGATCACGACCTTTTATTTTTGTCACTGTATTTCCATAAAGCCTCGAGAGATTTGTACTGACACTTCCAGTGCTCAGTTACCGCAGTGTTGATTTAGAACAGCAAGACCAGAAGCAAAATCCACAAGGCCTGTGGATGATGGTTATTTTCCTTAATGACTGTTACTTCTTGGTGAACTAACATCGGGACACAGTTGGATTGCAAATATCCTGTCAGGCAATTAAAAATACAATGCAATGTCCTACAGACTTAAAATTATACTTGGGGCACCAGCTGCAACTTGAACAATAGATTGCCCAAGCATCAGCATCAGGCTTTTATCCTGCACTGGCAATAAGGGCAAGCAAGCACTAAAACATAGAGCCCCTGCAGCACAATACCCAACCATGACCCAGTCTTTCCTCGGTACTCATTAAGTATGCAGTAAATTATTCAAAGTCAATGAGTTACTATTACTTAATATGTTATCATCTATCAGCTTCAATATATGGCCAAATTCTTGTTAGGCTCCCCCAGTTACGAAGCTGTGTGGATTAGCTTACAACACCTTTAGAACTGAGACAATTAAGAGCACATCCGTGGTGATCATGCAACCTGTGGCAAGCACGTGACCAGACAGGATGGACAACCAGTCGTTATCCCCTCATGGGAGCTCATTTGCTCTTGACTCTGTGTGCATACCCTGTACGTTGACCTCACTGGAACAGGTGGAATCACAGAGACATTGCTGTGCACACTTTGGACAAAACACCAAGAAACTTATTTGTCAGGGAAAGACACTTGATACTTGGGTTACTTCCATTCAGATTTAAATCATGAGAGTGGCATTAGGTCTACACTAAGTACCTGGGAAAGCTTATCCTGAGTTTATTTTCAGGATGCTCAGCAGAGGAGTTGGCTTTTTCTTCCCCCCCCATCAACACCCAAGATGTAAAAAGATATCTATAAAACCACCTGTTTTTCACCATGGATTACAGCATGCACGTCACAGATTTTTGCTGTGACTTTTTCACGCAGCTTGCCAAATGTTTTAAAAGGTCTCTGAGTTTTTGAACTCAGGTTCAACTAATTAAAGTGAATGGAGAATTCTGAACTCATGAAAACCACAGGACATCAATAAAACACAAAGCCTAATAGGTCAAATCCAGAAGTCAGCAAGAGCATTTGCCAGCCCCCGAATAATGACAAGAATGAGGAATGCCAAATAGCAATGGGATCTTATGGCAATTTGCAGAAGAAAGGTCCACTCACCCCCACATTCATTGCGGAACAGAGAAAGGTATCTAGCTTGACCACTGTCACTGAATATTGAAACAAGAACTGCCCCCCAAGTGAGCATCTCCGATATGTTATTTTCTGTGCCATTCTGCACCCATCAGCCAAGAGTTTGGCTCAGTGAACAGAGCACTGGCCTGTTACACAGGAGACTGGAGCTCTACTCTTTGCTCCAGCCATTTAGCCAAATAACACTGGGAAAAACACTGTTTTTCTCCAAGATCCTATAAATCATACTGATCTTTGCAGAGTGAGTGTTTGATGGAAACAAACAAACAAAAAAAATCTGTGTTATTTTCTTAGTATGCAACTAAGTAAATTAATCATCTCAGCAATGAGAAAAAATTATCGTCTCACAGGTTGTTTCCTGCATCTCACAATCTGAACACAACAAATAACAATTAGAAACAGAATAGGCTACGTTATCACCTACTTCTTCAGCTCAGCTACGAAGTAGAAAGAGAGGGGGAACTGTTGTTGTTTTTTCTGTAACAAGCACTCTCTGAGTCTGCCTGAACTGCCAGGCAGTGTGTGAGTGTGCATTAAGCACATCAGGCTGTGATACGGAGGTACTGTAGTCTCACATAACCCGGCTAGTAAATGTGCTAGTGGATGCTATTATCATAGATAACTGCACCTGGTTCCTTTTCCAGTTTTTATTGGTGTACAGTTTACTTGCCTTTCTCCTAATGATATTTTCTTCCCTATTTTCTTCTTCTATTTTGAAACGTTTTGTATTCTTATGCTGGCAATTTCTATAGGTTTTAAGAGAGGATGGGTCTTGTACTAGAAACTGATACAGATATAGTGAAGGCATTTTCTTGCTTTAAGAAGCTCCTTACAGGCAACATGTAAATGGGAAGAAGAAGCCTTCTTATTCAGAATTGCTATTTTAAATTTGTTATCTTCACATTCCCCAAATCCCTTGTTCATTCGGGTATCTACTTTGTATGACCTTAGGTAGGATTATGTCAAACAAAACCACTTGAGTTAGTGCCAGTACATCCACTCAGCAAAACACAGCACCTGGATGGCAATACCGGCTCAGGACCCACTGCTGTATAGTTATGCTGTAGGTAAGGCTAAGGAAGGCAAGTGGTCTACCAACACAAGTCAATGCTTTCCTCTTCTGGCACAGTCACATTTAGCAGCAGTTCAGTATTCTCTGCCTCATGCATTGGTTTTAGTATAAACCTGTCCAAGTGCAAGAGCAATTCACTCACACACCAGTCAGTATCTGAGTGGAATGACCAGTTACCTAACCAACTCCAAGTTCAAACCTTGCCTAATGGAAAGAACTAGGAAATAACTGCTTATAGTTAATCTATGAAAGAAAATAAAAGGAGATGGAGAGACAACCGTTTAAGATAATGTTAATTTATTAAAGCTACCTGGATGAGATTCTGATAAAAATCAGTGTAACTGGGTATTATTGGATTAAAAAGAGGCCACAAGTTTTTTCAGAAAATACCATGTTGTTAATTTATAAGTTTGGCTTTGAGCAGCCTGCAAGACAGTTATTTGTTCTTTGTTTCTGATAGGCTATGAGCTGATTTATCAGGAGGGATTACTACCTGTTAGGAGTAGGTAGGAGATTGAGGGGGGAAAAATAAAATATACTCTACACTAAGAATATATCTTTGGTGGGTCAAGACCATATATGCACACTTTAGCTAGCATCTGTAATGACAGACATGAGTCTTTTATACACTGCCATAACATATCACATTTATTTACTGTAAGGAATTCAGTAGAAATGCATAATTAAAAGAGCACATGCAAGAAAGCCCAGAGAGATGAAAGTTTGCATGGAGAGCTGACAGAAAGCAACAAAGAGAAAATCATGCAAGAAGCCAGCAAATGAGCAAGAACTCTGATGGAGCAGAGGGGGCCTATTCCATCCAGCTGCACTTCTATGCTTTGCATTGACATTGAACCAAGGTGAAAGATGGTTTTAGTCAGGGTCTATGCTTGGCTCTGCTATCAGCCTTGATGGGAAAAATCAAAGTTTGGAGTACAAATGGCAAGATATGCTGAAACAAGAGTTTCGAGGACACTACTGCAGAAAAAAAAAACCACTCTTGGGCAGTGCAATCAAAGCAAAGCCTGTCTCTCAGTTCTCTCGATATAAAATGATGAACCTTTTTGCAAAGTGATGATAACAACACTCTGCAATAGTAGTTTTCAAAAAGCGTTGCAGATAAAATAGTAATTTTTCACTGATGTTTCTAGGTTTCATATCTGCTAAAAAGGCAGTTAAAACTGATGCTTTTTATTGGGAAAAAAACCTACAATTTACTTGCTGCTTTCTCCCACTAATAGGCACAGCAAAATAATTATCAGCTTTTTTCATTAACTTCATCCCATTGAAATAGAACACAAAACAGCATAAGGCCACCTTCTGTAAGAGCCATTTCATTATAGGAAATAGGGCATTTCCTGTGAGTCCCCATATTGCAGGTGGCCTCCTTGTCTGGAGGAAGATATCTCCAAAAAGCTTTTGCATTTAGTAAGCTAGGGATTTTCCCCACATCATCATTGCTAAAAATCTAACTCTGTTTTTCAATGGAAGAAAAGCAACAAAATGCCAGCTACAGCAGAGCCAGATAACAGGAGAATGGATAGCCTCAAACTGCAGCATCCAGCCAGGCAGCTTGAAATACTCAGAGCCAGTCTGGCAGCCTGAGGTCTCCATCCTGGATTAGGCCATTATTCTGGCAAATCTAAATCTTTGCAGCCAGAAGCACCAAATATGCCAGTAGGAGATAAATCCTTCCTCCTTGAAACAGCTAGCAAGTTCTCCTTTGATAGGTTAGAAATCCTAGTCCTGACTTCAGCCCAAGATCACCGGGGCTTGATTTTTGTACTTAACTTTTAGTAACTGTACATGCTACTGATCAAAGGATTATTTAAAATCACTTCAAAGTCCTACCAGGTTATTTGCTTGAAAATGAAAGGTTCCACACGCAACACCCACCTCATTTGTTCTGACAACCAAAAAGATTATCTGCATACAGAATATGTATACTAGTATACAGAAGAAAAAGTATTTCCAGTTATTCTTTTAACATTAACCGTCTTTCCTTTAATACTGACCACCTCTCAGATTTTCAGGGCCCTAGAATAGAATAGAATATAGGTTTGCAGTGAGGTGCCTACAGCTTGTCCTGTGAAGAAATTAATGTGCTCTATGACACCTTCCCATGTGGACAGCGATGATGCAGAGTACAGGCAATTCACTTCCCCTTTAAATAAAACAAAAATATCTGGTGCCAGGCACTCCTAGTCCTGGTAATATTAAGAGAATGTCCAAGCTGGTATAGGGTGGCTAATGCAGTCTAAATGTATGGCCTATTTTACTGAACACAACTTTCCAGCTGGAGACAAGATTCCAGATATTGTAGTCAATGCATATTTATCAGACCACCTATAAAATCAAGAAGAGTAAGAAGAACAAGAATTTTCACTATAACCCCCAGTACAAGAACTATGGAATATCAAATGGAACAGTTTTAAAACAAAGAAAAGGAGGTGGTTTTTCACACAACATCACTGTATTATGGAACTCCTTACTGCACCACATTGTTGATGTCAGCCATTTATATGAGTCAAGAAAGATTCAGATTAAGTACTGGAAGAAATAACTAAAGATTATTAAACAACACCATATGGTGCTAGAAGCTGCAAAAGTGTACCAGTGAAGAATTACTGTAACTTTGTTATTATATTTTTTTCTAGGGAGCCACTGGCTGCATAGGAGCCAACACATCACTCACACCTTTGACCTGGCTTCATATGGGTCCTTAGGGATCTCTCCTGTGCCTTAGAGAAGTCATTCTCAGGCTATGGTTTGTGAGGCTGCAATATGGGATCCCTGGGTCATTGACAGGTCCCACACGTAAAGCTATCATTTCTGCTAAGGTATTTCCTCTAGTTTTCATTCAGAACTGTGCCTTGATGAGTGACCTAATAAACCAGACCTGACCCCACTACATAAAAAAACTCCTCACCAAGCTCTACTGCTGTAGTGATTCATACACAAAAAAAAAAA
>VZRU01015468.1:16226-28722 GCA_013398155.1 Pedionomus torquatus | reverse complement strand
CACTGGCAGAGTTTGCCCAGAGAAGTTGTGGATGCCCCATCCCTGGAGGTGTTTAAGGCCAGGCTGGATGGGGCTTTGAGCAACCTGCTCTAGTGGGAGGTGTCCCTGCCCATGGCAGGGGGGTTGGAACTTGATCTTCAAGGTCCCTTCCAACTCTAACCATTCTATGATTCTATGAAGTCTAAGTAAATTTAGGCAGCTTACAAGATTTGTCCTGGGGTCAAGTGTATAAAAGTTGCCACTGTTGTTAGATGCTCTGGAGACAAAACCCCTACAAACACATCAGCCAAATACAGAGTTTTCATCCTACTTAAGCATCACCTCAACTGACAGCTGGTTTTGCCTCCCACAGCAGTTTCTTCAAGTACAAGTGTTACGCCTATCTATTGAGATGGGCATTATAATCTCTTTGCAGTACTGCATACAGCAATGCAATGAGCCCACTGCATGGTAAGAGAATAAGTACTTTTTCCTTCAAGGCTACCTAGAATGGCCAAGATATGAATTACATCAGCGTCAGCTCAATTATAGTATTTTTCAATAAAGTCCATTCATATATAGCAAAGAGATCCATGCTCTGTACTATTCCTAAAGGGACTAGTAACTACCAGCAGTCCTGGAACTGAGTAATGTCTTTTTCCTTGGGTATATCTACCCTTCTAAAAAGGGGAAGATATATAAATATTCAAAGAACAGTGATATTTAAATGTTCTAAAATTTAGAGGACACTTGAACAATGCCCAATAGTATACTTTCCACCTGAAATAAATTTGGAAAGGCAGTTAAGGCACTGTCCAATATGACAGCAGATAGCTAAACATAATTTCAATAAAAAGCTCTTATATTTTTATGTCTAAAGGCACTGGATTGGTCCCTCTGTGTAGAGAGATATTGTCTGCAGAAATCAAAATTCATCACTGTAGTGATGCTAACCAGAAGCCCACTGTAAATCAAGGAGGTAGTGATTCACTTGACACTTTAACCCAAGGAGGCACAGCTGTGCTATACGTATAGCTTGATTTTCAGGTTTGTGTTGTGCTGAACATCTACCTTGCCTGCAGAATAAACTTAGCCAGCTAATTGTCATAGAAGAACCTTTTGGCAGCTCCCACTCAGTACCAGTGAATATACTACCTGCATGCCCTTGTCTTTATCTGTAAGTGCCACAAGTTCTCATGTGAATATACTTTTGTTTGACAGCAGAAATAATTGTTACCTTCTAAGAAAATCCTGTAAGATCTCAACAAAACAAGTTTATGGGCAAATTTTCCACAGACAGGATCTGCCTGGTGTGCCACACCCTGGTTGGAAGCCCATCTCATCTCACACAATTTAAGGTTCCCAGTATTAGAACGGTTGGAAGATTTTATGTATCACTTTTTTTCTGTATATAGCATTCTAAGCGATACTTTACATAGTCCTAGTGCCTTTTTTTACTGGAATCATAAGAAACCATTACACACTGGTGCAAAACAATGACATGGAAAAAACAATATTCAAACTTTTCTTTCAGAATTTTTACTTTGGCTCTAAGTCCGGCTATGCAAATTGTGGTGACTACAGCTTGTGCTGTCTGAAACAACAGCCACATCTACTAATCATCTTTCCAGAAAGACACATTTAAATGCCCTTTTTTTTTTTTACATATGTAAAATACAAAGTCAACCATTTCTTTGTTGATACTTAGATCTGAAATATTCAGTAAGGAGGCTGACTTTAATTACGCCAAATGAAAAATTCTACTTTCATATTCAGAACTGAAACAAAGATTCCTCTCTAACACCCATTACCACTTATTCTAATACACTACAACTTTAGGAATGCTTAACTACACAAAGTCCTTGGGACTGAAGACTCTCCAAACTCTGTCTTGTTTCAAACCTCTTGAACTTGAGAGAGGAATTACTGCAAGCAGAAAACCTGCAAGGATGGCTGTAGTGTAGACAAACTCAGAGACTGAAGGAACGCAGCACCAAGAATATCCTGTCTTCTATACAAAAATCATGTCGTTGTGGTTTGCACTGGGCTGGGCACTAAAACTAATGACAGACACTCTCTTTTACTCCTTTCCCTTTCAGAGAGGGGAGAGCATCTGCCTTCAGGCAGAGAAGGATGAGAGAGAAAAGAAACTTATGAGTTTAAAAAAACCCCACCACTAAACTACGGAAAATATTAGTGAAATAATAAAATAATGAGATATATGCAACATATACAAAACCATATGGACCTCCTAGGATGATGATCACATCATTGGCAGGCACTGGAGAAGTCCCAGAGTTGATTCAGTGACAGACGAGAGCTGGATTTCAGATCTAGATTCAGGAATGCTCAGACTAGCATCAAAGCCAGATAAACAGAGTCCTCCTCAGACAACGGCCACTGAAGAAAGAGGGCTGACCATTTGATCCCTCAGCTTTTATACTGCATGGGGCAGATGGAATGAAATCCCCCCATTAGTCAGTTTTGGGTCACCTGTCCTGTCCACTCCTCTGTGCAGGTGGGACCCTGCTATGCCTTTCTACTTCTGACCTCCCATGGGGCAAACGAGTTTAGCTGGCCTCAGCTGTTATAGCAAGAAGTATAAGCAAGAGCATACATACCATCCTTTAGTATTAATTATAAACATCAGGTTTTATCACTTTGGAAGTTAGAAGAGGCTCAGCTGAAAAGTAAAATTATGGAAAAGAAAATTGGTTCTGTTTTACCTCAAACCAGGACACATGATCACTCATTAAAGAGTACTAAGTAGGAGGTATTTACCAGAGGAAAATTGTTAATAGCGTAAATTGTTATTGCCAATATCTTAATTTAGCAATATCTATGATTGCCTCAAAAAGCAGAGACCTAACTCAGCAGATCACATATTTATAGTGACATTCTAAATACAGAGCTTCCTTCCAATAGAATACCTTTTTCACTTTCATGGCATATTAGATTGTACTAGCCACACTCAGAAGTTAAGTAGGCTGAATTCATTTTAGCCCCAAACCAATCAGTTTTCTGTATTACTATCATTTATGATCCAGAGGGAATTCAATAATAAGAGTCAGAGAAAATGAATTATTATATATTCCTAATGTTCCCATATTTTGATATCTTAATCCAATAACACAATATTTTTATATCCTAGAGAGATATATAAACAGAGTACAGAAATACAATACAGAAACAACTAAGTAACACAATAACAGGTTAGAAAACAGAAATACAGTAATGGATCTTTCAGGCCCAAACTATGTGTTTTTAATGCACAAAACACAGCCAGAGATCAAAACCAATTGATTTCTCTTGGGTATGAACATTGTGCCACTTAAAATTTTAAGTCCTGCGCTCAACTGAAAGAAGTTGAATACTTAGACAGATGAATACTGTGAAAATGCCCTCAAGTTTTCCTTGCTGAGCACAAAATAGGCTGAGAAGCTTTGGTACTCCTGCTTCTGGCTCTTCTGAGTTGATGGGGGGACGGGCAGAGAAGTTTCATCACTTGCCTAACGATCTTGACAGTCACTGCACTTGAGACTCTTAGCATCTCCAGCAGGGAGCAGAACACTAGCAAAGCTGGAGGGTTCTTGTTTCTAGTGTCAAGTTTTCTCTGAGGCAGCCTTACCTTCAGAAATCAGTTCCCCTTCTGACTGGAATATCCCTGGATAGGTTAGAGTGCATTTTGCCCCGCTACTTAAGAGCTAACTTTCAGTTTCTCAAAGTCTCAGAAATGCCTTGGCTGTTGTCCAACCCAATTGTTCAAAGCCGCCTTAATTTCTAGAAGGTATCAATACAAACCCCTACTTTCTCTGTTCTTTTGATAGAAGAGATTAAGCACAAATTCAAGATGTACTTCACTACTGCATAATTCCAGTTATGCTTGCTATTAAAATTTGCATTTCTAATCTTAATTAACTACCTGAGCAGTATCAAAATCCTTATAATTTATGGCCTATACCATGATCACATTATTGACCCTGATAAGCAGTTTCTCATTGAAATGACTCTATTCAGGTCAGTGGAATAGCTTGTATGAACAATTTACCACACTATAAACTGACTAAGTATCTCAGAAAACTTTAAGAAATCTTACTTTTGTTAATATAATGTATGGCAATATAATGGATAAAAATTTATGATGTAGAAATGCAATATACCCTATTGAATACCTACTCCTTAACATGCACATTCAGATAATGGTCTAATTTAGAACCTTATAAAAACCTTTATATAAGCAGTTAGCATTTATAGTAGTACCCAGTACAATGCTTACAGCAGTAGTAGTGGCCTGTATTATGCCATTATAGATGTTTGAGATAACTTCGTCAGTGATTACTTAATCCTTTTCATTATCCTATTCCAATTTCTGTGTGTTCTAAAAGGTTAAGAATGCAAAGCAAAGTTTTCTGTATTTGAAATATTCTTCAGGTTTTGGGAAGATTTCCTTTGAAGGTCAAGTAAAATGTGGTTTTGCTATTTCTATGACATTTCATGGACAGGTTATTGAAAATTTACAGTATTTTTATTTGCTTGTAAGAATTCTTTTGGAGTACCCTGAGCAGTGCCACCACTGGAGCACAGAATGAAATTCAACAAGGCAGCATTTCTGGTACCAAGTCTGATCCTGTTTCCATGGTAAACTGCATACACTTGATCAAATTTTTACTTTTAGAAGGACCTCCGTTTATATACATAGATTTTGCTTACATGTGGCACTTTTTGACTCAGTGTTTGACTTTTTAGCTTTATCAGGGCTCTCAGGCACTTATAAATTGGAATTCAGGGAGAATTTTGTGAAGATTATATAGACAATGGCTTCATTTATCTACTGTGCACCGTCAAAATAATTCACTAGTACATGCTGGTGTGTGTTAGGTACACCATTCACTGGTGAATTTCATGGCAATTTGACCTTTTCACGGCTCAGCCCTTTCTAGAACACAGGTTGGTAAATGTCTGTGGCCTTACAGCAAACAAAAACTTCACAATACCAAATACTGAACAGTAAACAACAGCAGAGATTTTTTTAAAATATATAAATAATACAGCAGACAGACAAAAACAAAATCATCATAGCAATAGCAGTTTTTTAACTATTTCAAGCAGTATTATAAATGTTAGGACCTGAGAAGCAACCAATTTGTGACTCATTACCGTATCTTTAATTTTAAAAATTCATTCTATATCAAGTACTCTCAAATCAACAGAACATCAGACTTAGATTAAGAACAAGAGTCGATGCATTCCTGTGTCTTTGGTAAACATGGGTTACCAGTTATCAAAGTCAGTATTCTGGAAGACTGACTTATTAAAAAATTAGTAAAGTTCTCATCAATATCTGTGAGCCTGGGTCTGCCTCAAAATAACCAGACTCCTATTACTATATCTGCCTCACTCAAATACCACGTCTTGCCATGACTGAAAGGGAATGTGGAAGCTATTTGTTAACATTCATTCTTAACAATATACATACAGAATTAATATTCTATTAATGTAAAACAATCTTCACACTGGCGCTTGCTTAAGAAAAACTAATCAGCTACAAATAACACTATGAAATCGTTACTGAAAGGAAGTGTTACTTTTTAAAAGCAGTCTTCTCTAATATTCTCATTAAATAAGACCTCAAATCTGAGCTCATGGTTTAAATGCATTTTTCCTTAATCAGTGAAACCAGTCAGGTCACCTATCAAGGCTAGCAACTATGGCAAGTCATTGCTGGCATGGATTTTCACCTTTAAAAAAAAAAAAGTATTAAAAAATAAATTAACTTTTATTCTCAAAAAATCCCTAAACCAAAACATTCATAACTGCAAGATTAACTTCTCAGCCACCAACTAAACTACAAAAAAAAAAATGGAAGATACTTACATCATAAAAGATCCTGATAATGTCAGCCATGGAAAGGAAAGTTGAAATGATTTATGTTACAATCATCTTGACTCTGTATAACAGCATAATTGAGCTGCAGCTTATTTGTAATTCCCAAATAGAATATTCAGAATAAGGTACTTTCTGGACTAACCAAAAATTACACTGGTTATTAACGGACTAGTTACAATCCTGCTGAAGTACTTGGGGTTTTCACTTTTGTAGCCATTGCCCATCACAGAACAGACTTTCAGGTAATCTTTTCTTGATGGTGTTTCACCTGTGTTGATGTATAGGATTGGATGGAAGTTCAGGTCATCAACACCAGACCACTCACATGGTAGATGTAACCAGACATATACTCTCGTTATTCTTCTCCAGCATATCACTAGCTATGAAACAGCCAACTTCAAATTATAACGTTCCATCTCATAGCAAAAGTTATTTTAATTAGTCTCTTATGTGTTTGACTTTGTACAATTAAATTTCATTCCATTTCTATTAGTCAAGTCTATGAGGTGATAGAAAATTTGTGGATGGCAAAATGAGAAAGCATTGAAAGAAGACTGCATTATAATTCAAAAAGAATTATTCCCTTAAATCCATCTAATCTTTCCTAAATTATAACCCAGTTATCCTCCAAAATTGGTAATACTTTCTGACTTTGTGTCAGCCACAGATTTTATAATTACACCCACCTTGTTCTTATACTAAGGTCACTAATTGAAATATTGGACAGGATTGCTCTCCAGACCAAACCTTGAGTAACAGCACTAGTAACTTCCCTCCAGTCTGGTAACTTTTCTTTCAATATAATGCACTGAAGCTTCTACTTCTGCAAGCTTTTTATCCACCTCACAGTTTTTGAATTAATCCCCATTTTCTCATTCCTTAATAATAATTTCCCTTGGGGAACTATGTCAAATGCTTTGTTTAAATTTAGACAGATTAGGTTCACTGCTTTACCCTTGTTTAAGAAGTCAGCTATTTTATCAAGATATTAAATTAGTTTGATAAAACCTGCACTTGATGAAACTATATTGCATGTTATTCCATTTCCATTTACCTCTGAAACCTTGATTACTCTTTTATTCAAAGCCTAGAGTCTTCCCATATCACTGAGGTCAAACTCATGAGTTTATGCATTGCTAAGGTAATTTTTGCATTTTGCTTTTGTGAACATGTCATGTTTGTTATTCTCTGCATGATAATATTAGTGTATACAGTGGGCAGAAGACACTGTAACAGAGTTAGTGGTATCAGGCAGAATCTAGGCAGAGATTTAACCAACAGAGATTTAACAGATTGTAGAGAACTGTACATTAGCAAGAGTGACCCCAAGCATGTTCCATGACATTAGTACGTGTTGCCTTTAATACTGCCAAGTGTACTGCTTGTAAGACCTTGATCCTATGGAAAGGTGTAAGAGTATAATGCTCGTTGCATTTTGGTGTACTGGAAAGTTCAGTATTGTAAAACATTGACAGTTTTATTCCATTGGAGAAATTGTCTAAAGATGTGAAGAACAGTGAGACTGGTGAACCTCACCACAGACAAGACGCGTGCAATGTGCCATGATCAAGGGTCTCATCCAATGCTGGGTACACCAGGAGCTCTATTGTCATAAAGGGCCCACAACTGCAACCATATCCTGTATTGTTTTTATTGTTTACACAATGAATTAGTTAACCATCCATGAATGACCATGCCTTTATTACTGAAATGCCAGAAGGACAGGAACTACCCTTAGTATAAACCAGTATATTAAGTTTCCTGTACTTTGAAAATGGTAGGGCTGCAGTGGCATCAATCTGGAGTAACTGTATGGTCAAAAGACTTTCACACTGTTACAAAAATCATCCTACGATTTCTATTCACCCTCTAATGTATGCCTGCAGACATTCTGTAGAAAGACCATTGAAATATTTGTAAGGTCACTCAAATAGGCTTTTTATGATTTATTTTTATAAAAATCATATATCCTGTGGTAAGGTTTTATTATCCAAATCCTTTTCCAACGCAAAACAGGGACCCACTTAGTTTGAGCTTTTGGATACCATTACATTTTTTCCTTCAGCACATTTAACTGACACTGCACATAGCTAGACGTAACAGTTTTCTCAACAATGAAAATATGACTTTGCTGTAGGAAATTCTTTGTGTTAAAGTGACTTGAAAGGAACAACTACCACCTCTTCCTCTGCTAAACTTAAAATGCAATCACTTTCTGTAGGCACTATAGTATCCAGAGCTACATGGGAAAGTCTAACCACTATAAAACATAAAATGAGTAGTTTCTATCTGTGAAAAATTCTACAAGCACAGGCCAGGGCTTCTTTATGAACCACAGATCATTAAGAACAAGTCACCAAGAATAAAATAGCTTTTGTCATACTCCACCTGAGCTCAGGAGCTCAACAGGCTATTGGTATTGATTTGGCATTCAAAAGAACATTACCCTAATTCTTTCAAGAGAGCCTAACTCAGCAAGAAACACACTAGTACCATTTATGTTGGGGTTGGAACTGTATAGTAATAGCAGAGTTGGAGTTTCTATTCCTACCATTGTCAGCTTGAAGCATTAAGCATACAGACGGATAAGTGAGAAGGAAGAGATTTTTGAAAGATCGGAAGAGTAGAATTACTTCTTGGTTTAAGTCTATTTATTATTAACCGGCCTTCGATACATACAAAAGGTAAAACTGAACCAGTGACCAATTGAAAGCCAATGTGTATTAATAATGGTAGTATCCTGGCCCAAAACCACTTGTTAAAAGATCAGAAGACAAAAAGTAGAGCCAAGAGAATGAATTAATCCTTATATGTTAAATTCATCTGTATTATCACATGTAGTAAGATTAATCAGAGATATCACAGACATCAGAGATACCTTAATATGGCCAGGCTCCCTTTCTATCTGTATTTTCTTAAGTTTTTCATCATAGTTTTAAAAGCACGCATCAGTATTGCTCCAACAAAACAAGATGACATGCTTTTGCAAAGTTATTCAGAATTCCTTTCCTCAGTTACTTACATCATGGTTGTAATTTATGCATTTACAACACCTAACATTGTGCTCAGAAGATAAGCAATAGCCCTTGACAGCAACAAGAAATTTCTTTTTCTTTTTTCTCCTTTGACCTTAAATAGATGCTGTGAAGTATTGTGTAAAACCAGAGGAAAAAACTGAGGAACCAGTGTGCGTGAACTAGAAAAGTTAGTACAGGATCTTTTAGTTGTAGTACAGCCATAAATGCCTAAAGCCCCTGACATAATGCAGAATGACCCATCCCATTCAAAAGCCAGTTTTCATGCAAGTCCATCCAGGCACAAATATCTCTTTTGTCTCCCTGATGCAGCTTCCAATACCATATCAACCACAGTATTGTCTAGTTCTCCTTATTTAATCTCTGTCTAAAAATCTCAAGATTGACAGGATTTATGTTTGCTGTGCAGTATGACTGAAGTCAAAGATGGGCAGAGACAACAGTCATTAACACATAGCCAACAATGTCATAAATTTGCTTTGAGTATCTGAACTTTTGAGTACTTCGGATTTGCAAAATAGGGTGGAAAAATCCCCGCAGTAGTCTAGTGACGTTATTTTATATCCTTACACAGATATGCAAGACCAACCACCAAAACACCAAAGATACTCCTTTCTTTGCATCTAGTATATCCTTGTCCTTGTATTTCTACCTGAATTTACCCCCCAAAAGGGGAGGGAAGAACCATAGACTAACAAACCAGTATCTTCTTGTTGTCACAGTCAGATGGGTAGCAATGGAATAATGTAAGACAGAGAGAGCAAAGGCGGGTTCTGTCCTCCTGCAATCATGTGCCACTCTGCCCAGAGAGCCAAAGGTCTTATACAGTATGGAACAACATCACAGGTCCAATTAAGTTTCCTCCCACTGACCCTGCAAAATACTTATGCTCTGAGTATTATCAGTTGAATTCTTAACCATTTGGTTTATTTTGACTGGATTGACTACAGTACTAATTCTTTTCTTAGCCTTTCAACATTTTCTTGTCATGGGATTTTTAGCAGTTATATCTTCACAGCAACAGGACTCACAAGGCACTTGCTCAAGGAGCCTATAGGCTATCCCATTCCTGAGGCTCACACTTACCAGTGCACACTGAATAGGCATCATTACAGTCACACTGGAGACAAAAAAAAATNCCGTAATTTATTGCTGATCTCTTCTTCTTTAAAGACAAGCACAAACATGCATGAAAGCAAGCCACAACTATATACATTTCTTAACCTCAGTTTCCTCGATACTCGTGAGAATTCTTTGGGTCTAGATGTAAAGGCTAAAGATGTAAAAGCTAAATATGCTTGTACTCTAGATGTAGAAACTGTGTAACTGCCGCTGCATTATGTGACTGAAAAGGTCTCAGTCATCTAGGCTGAGCAAATACAGAAGCTACAGATTGATTATCATTTCTTCCATTTAAGTCTTATTTTCTAGAATCTTCTAGAAGATTCTTCTTTTATCTTATCTTCTTTCCCCCTACTGCTCTGTACAGGGATATTTTTTTTTTTTTTTTCAAAAAAGTCCCCTTGTGTTTTCTCCATCTCTCTTCTCTAACCATTTGTTCTATTTTGAGTTCAGCTTTATTTCCTTCAAGATTACCTCTACCAAAGGCATAGTTTCATGTTGCAAGCCAATTACCAAAAAAGCTGTCCACTTCCATCCCTACATCCTTCCTTGCACATATCACCATCTGCAGCTTCCCATTTCGTTCTTTGCATTGGTGACCACACAATCACCAGACCTGAAGGGAAACAGAGCTACACACTTTCAATGTGAAACTGTACCTGGCAACAGTCACATCTTCTAATTTTCAATTCCCTATATTAAATCCCTACAATTTCCTACATTAGCATGGTTTTTTGTTCTGCCTTCAAAGAAATTACACTCTTTAAAATAGTAATTTTCTGAAAGGAAGCTAAAGAAATAGTTATATCTAGTTTACAGTTGTTCTCTGCACACAAAAATTTACCTGGCTGCTAACAGATTCAACAAACAACCTAGCCTTTCACAAATATTTGTGTGACACTTCTGTCCCCTTAGCACACCTACTATAAAACAACTTAAAGCACAAAGACAGCTCTAAGACACAAGGATACTAGTTCCTTTTAAATAAAACCTCACATAGAGTGTAAATAGATTATTTCCTTGAGGAATTAATGTTAAATATACTGCATCATTTGAAAGATTTAACAGCACTTTAATTTCCACCATCATTGCCACTCATTTTTGATGTGCCTAACCAACAAGGCTTAATCTATAATGATAATTAAAACAAAAAGCTTCCCATATGGCTGCATCTGAACCCAGCAGAAGTGACACGTTGTAAAGTCAAAGGCAAGAAATTTTAAAGCCAGGGATTTTTTTGTTTGTTTGGTTTTTTGTTGTTGTTGGTTTTTTTGTGGTTTTGGTTTTTTTTTTTTTNTTT
This sequence comes from Pedionomus torquatus, assembly GCA_013398155.1. Classification (NCBI taxonomy): domain Eukaryota; kingdom Metazoa; phylum Chordata; class Aves; order Charadriiformes; family Pedionomidae; genus Pedionomus; species Pedionomus torquatus. The sequence goes on along the minus strand of VZRU01015468.1, from coordinate 17,400 downwards.
TTTTGTTTTTTTTTTTTTTTTTTTTTTTTATTTGTGTAGCAGGTTTTGGTCACTTCTTATTTCTCTGGAAGTTATAGGTCTACTAGCAATTTTTGAGGCACATTATGAGCATAAGAACTGTCATACTACTGTTTCATATAAATCCCCCAACTTTTATAATTAAATGTATAGAAATACTAAAAAGCTTTTAAGTGTTTTACCAGTGTACATATACCATATTGGTACAGATAAGTAGTTCTAGTACTGGCTTGGCAAACACAGCAAAATTTGAAAGTTAAGAGCACTCCCAAATTGAACATTAATTGATTGCACTTCAGAGTGGGGTGGTAGAGGAGGGGGAAGAGATAGTATTCCTACCAAGAAGCATACTTTATACCCATTAGTTGCAAGGACTGCTCCAGTAAAATAATGAGGAGTTTTGAACAGTTATCTCCTCTCTAATGAGGACAATTTGACCTTTACAGACACACCAGTCGCAGATCCTTAAGTCCTGTCTGACATATTTCCAGTTAGAAAATCATGACATAAAAGTGTTCTGCAAAGTGGTGACTTGATCAAAACAACAAAACATGATTGTGCCAGGGAAAAGCCTACAAATCCACATACAGAGTGCCTTTCTCTTGTAAAGCTTCAGCAGCTTAAAACAAATTGCCTTTTTATTAACCATTGTCTCAGGTCTCTATAGGAAGTCAACACCTGAAATAAGAAAATGATCTTTGGGTGAGCTCACTAACAAACTCATACAGAACATCAAAAATAAACATTTTTTTTTCTACCTGTTTTATGCTGTAAAAATACTGAAGCAGACAGAACATAGAAATTTTAATTTTGTGGTCCTTTGTATGATGTTAAGAAACAAGTTAACTTCGGCTCTACTTGCTGGGCTCCCTCTCCTGGCGTATACAAGGTAGTTTCAACACTTCAGTAAGTGGTTTGGTTGACCTGAACTTCAAGCTGCATTTCTGCCATTTCATTCATTCCCTCACATGAAATCCAAATTCCTTCATTCTGAAGTTTTCTTATACCAAAAACTAGATAAACTGAAGCAATTAATCATAAAATAGTCATAAAATAAATACTCTGCTTTTCTAATTAATACACAAATGGTGGTGTTTGCAGACTATCATCATAGATGTCTAGGTGAGCTTCATTTGTGCCCCCGCCCTTCCCCCCC
>VZRU01015468.1:0-16215 GCA_013398155.1 Pedionomus torquatus | reverse complement strand
CTTGAGGTGAGGAAAAAGGTCTAAGTGAGCATGAAAAGTTGAAATATAAACTGCTGGACAGTGTAAGAGTCCCTTTAGGATCCTTAGAGCCCCCAAGACTTGGGGCAAGACTCATTCTGCTGTACCCCACACTCAGGGAATAGAGATGACACAGTAACTAACCACTGCTTCAAAGTCTCTCTTCCTCACCCTCACTAAATACAGCTATATGATATTCAGTAATCTGTCCTGCCAGCTTTTCATATTACCTTTCCCAACTTACATATTTATAAAAAAATAATTTAGAGTGCAAATTTTTAAATGTTACCCAGCAAAGATATGTATTGTGAAATCACTGTCTTCCAGTTAACACAAACCATCCATTTATGGGCTATCACTATTTAGCTCCTGTTGCTGAATTATACAGTGTGATTTGGAGGATGGCATCCATCAGTCCCAGCTGGTCTTCAAGTTTTTCTCTGAAAGGACCCAGGAGTTATAGAAATCCTCAACATTTACCAAGAACATGAGTTACTTAGGGACATAAAAATAAAGCCATCTATTTCTGGGTTTGTTATAGCTCCAGAGACTGTTTAATGGCTAAGCACCCTCATTTCCATTTCTAATTTCAGTATCTTTTCTGTGTCAAACCTTGCTTTAAGCACCATCTCATAGATTAAGAATTTTTCTGGCTCTGTTCAAAAGAAAGGAAGTTTCCACTGTATTCTGTAGGTGTTTGGGTTCTGGTAGGAATAGCAATAGGGATCTACTTCCCTGCCATAAGGTGTGAGAATTTCATAGTCAACTCCAATGCAGTCCCTCAGATCTGGAGGGATCCCTCAGATCCCTAGGATCCTGACAGATGTCTTTAGGCTGTGCAATTTCAGCTCTCAAGTATGCCACTATCCTACCCAGGCCTAAGTTTATTATACAAGTAGCTATTAGAGTTCAGCATTTCAGTCTCTCTAGTCATGTTTCTTATCTCATTATTATGTATTAGTATTAAATAATGAATAAAGCCATATAAAAATCAAGTCTCAATGTTTTAATTAAAGAAAAATCACACTAGCAAGGGAAAGACCAGTACACATAATGATTTAAAGAAAAGCCAGAGTGATGTAAGATTTCATGATGTGGGTAAAACGTGGAATGCAAAGATAATTCCTAACGTAACCCAAAAGCAGATCTGAATTTGAGACACCAATCATCCATTACAGCAAAATAAATGTTCTTCCATTCCAGCTGCCAGACCTCGTACGACTCATATTTCTGCTTGTAACACACTGCTCTTCCTAGCTAACCCAGCTAAACTGAAGGACCAGGGAAATTTTCTATTTCTAGGGACCTGCTCCATTCAAAGTATTTTTGACACAACATAGCAAAAAGCAGGAAACAAATGCCTGATTTCACATTAAGCGGAACTTCTCTCTCCACCACCAGCAGTTCAGAGAGAAAAATTCTTTCTGGCATAGCACAGGTGACACAGACAAACCGCAAATTAAACCAGGACTTAAACACAGCAAGGGTGGAAGACAGAGCAGTTGCAGTGGCCTACTGACTCGACTCCTGACCTGCACCCAGAGGGGTGAGGAGATGGGACAGAAGGACAGACATGAACAGAGCCACAAAGCAAGTGTGGGCAGCAGGGTGTGTGGCTATGGAGGCTGTAAACAGCACCAAGGTTATAATTTGGAAGCCAGTTTCACTTCTGAACACATAACCTGTTTAAGTTGTAAAGGTTTAAATAACCTGTTTAATCTTTTAAAATCTAAATGTTGTAGGTTCTAATTCAGCAATATTTTAGTATCTGTAAGAGCTGTATACATTAAACTATACAGCTTACTGTTAGCATTTATTAGTCTCCAAAAAAAAGCAGAAGCTGTACATATAGCCCTATACAACCAATACTAACGAAAACCAATCAATATCCAAAAAAATAGCTTCTGATTTCAGATGCACAGAGACAATTTCATATAGGGAAGATTATGCCAGATTTATTCTGACATCAGAGATGTGAAGCATCAGATTTGTTGACATATTTCAATGGTCTGAGCCACTGCAGCAATGTCAATCAGCCATGAACCCCAACTAGCTCAGAGATCAGCAAGGTCTCTTGCTCCTCCGTATTAAAGAGGAGCGAAGCTGCAACAATATACTGGTGCCACTGAGATGACATGAACTTCAACTGTGTTATGGAATCAAACCCAACGTGCAATGAGTGTGACAACTGCCACATTTTTTGTTTCCAGTAAAGCTGGAACATTTCTTTATTTTTTTTTATATAGGCTGTTAACTTTCATAAATTCTCGTTATGTATTTGTGAGATTGTCTTGTTTGCTTGTTATTTATCCCTTCTGTATCAGAAGGAATTTAGTCTCAGAGCAACAAGTCTCAAGGAGACAGAGCTAGGCATACTGATGTTTGAGACAAAAAAAAAAAAACAAAACCATATTTTCAAAATATGAGCATGGTAAATATCTTAAGAAAGGTCCCAGAGTCACACAGAATCTTAATCTCTTATCCACAGAAGACAATATTTTACAGATGAGAAGTCCTTATGTGCAATGAGGAGTAATATTAGTTCCCATGGATCACAACAGATCAAAGACTATTACTTTCCACTTTAGAGAAAGAACTGGTTCTAATGCTGTCTTCCATTTTAAAACGCAGAAATAGCTAGCCATGCTAATTTTATAAAAATTAAAATAGGTACTTTTTACATCTATCTATGTAGGAATCTAGTATCTTTAAATATTCCTACTATTTTAATTTCACATAAATGTTTTAAAAGCACAGATCAGCACATGACAGCCTTCCCTATATTTTGGGTCATATCTCAGGGTAATCTGAAAGCTTTCAGTGAGAAATAACTTGAACAAAACACTACATTGTGAAGAAATTCTGAGTTTAAAATCCTGTATAATTCCTATCTTTAAGCATAATTAGACTTTACCACTTCATCTCCTGTAGCAGCTGTTCTACAAAGGTCCTTCACAGTGTTTATCACAGCTGTTACAGCAAATTGCTGAGGGATGGCCTTTGAAATACCTTGCAAAAGCTTTAAGAATAAGGCACAAGATTTTCAGTTGAATCTAAGATCAGACAAAATGCCAACACAGCACTGGAAGCTCTGCTGTGTGCACTTCCCTTAATTCAGCACCTGATCCCAGCTTGTTGAGCTGCTTGTTTTCATAACAGCCAAACATTCAGCAAGATGCAGCAGTAGAACACAAATGCTAAAAAGGGGCTATTTCTGACTGAAAATGACTTGATGCAGCTTGTTAAAATGTTTTGGATACCTATATTTGTAAATGTCTGTGAGAAACTGGATGAATAAAGAAGGAAAATTAGCATATTCCAGCTTTCCAGATTTTAAGAAGAAAAATATATTAATCGGCTCAAAAGGGAAGAAACAGATATATTTTCTTCCCCTATGGCAGGACTGGGCCACTTACAACAACTCTTTTGTATGGGAACAGAGATTTTCAGCATTCAGCTGTGTATGAAGCTGTTAGCAGAATGGTCACGCATGACCATTTATTAGAAGCACAAATTCTTATTTGCCTGTTGAATTTTATGATATGGCAAGAAGTACATTTGTAACTGTTGCACAGGAAAATTGCTGGTGTTGCCAGATATGGGAAGAAATGGTGAAAGACCACACATCAGATAAACACAATAGCTCTAAGTTCAGTGCTATCTTAGGAGCCTTCTCAATTTTCAGGACAGATTAAACTTGTCCTCTGACTTTACCACCCTTTTCCATACTGTTACCATTGCACATAAACAAGGCCACCTCTGGCACTCACACTGAACTGCACGAGCATCTGTGTGAAATGCAAATTTATGATCAAAAAAATGAGATTGCTATGTTTGTCCTGCTCACTTGGGCAACAGTAGTTCCACCTAATTTTCATGTCACATGCTCTCGCATTCAAACACTAGAACTGGATGAGGGAACAGCATATAAATAACTCAGACGGGGCTTCATTTTGGTATACCAAAGCACATCCATAATGGGTAAAGCCTCACAGAAGCTAAGAGAGCAGCTTGCAACAGGATGGTTACTGTGTGTTTTTCTAGTTTGTGCTGAACTGGAGGCTAAATGCCATATACAACAATCACCTCCAAAGTAAATGCATATTTTCAGACCTGCACTTATCATTAATTCAGTCTTCTCTCTGAAACAGCTTATTGCCATTCTGTTCTCCAGTGCACGAAATTCAGCTTTTCTCCACTTGGTATTTTCTTTAGTTATGGGCTTTTTGTACCATTTGTATGGATTTCCTATTAGTGGTGACAATGCTTCATTTAAAATATCGCCAAGGAGAACTCTATTCTAAATGTATCAAAATCAAACTATACAGTGCTCTCCATGCTAATCCAGTAAGTGTATCAGAGGAGAAAACAATCACTCACTGGACTTCCTGCATAAGTTGCACTCCTGACACAATTTCAATGCTAACAAGGATTTTACTGATGCATAATTTTAACAAACTTAGACATATATTCCATTACAGACTCTTCAAAGAGGCATTAATAATGTTTGATATTTTGGGCATGGGTTTTCTTTCATTCTCACTTGCAGATATATGAACCAAATTACATTTTTTCAACAATTCAGTCTGTTAGGCAGTATATAAAGTTGCAGAAGAATACATGTCTAGGAAGTCGTTACCAATAAACTTCATCCTACAAATGTTTGGTACAATTTCCTAATAATTTTTATATCAGTTGCTTTAACTTTTCATAGCTTACCTCCATTTCCAGTATTAATTTCAGATATTGCACACCACATAGCTTAGGGATGAATATTGAATGATATATATCAAGATATCATTGCCTGTTTACTGATAAAAGGAATGACAGGACTTAATTATTCCTTATTATGTTACATACTTCACCTCTATATCTGCTGTTCAAAAACTATTTTAACCCTTCTTTTGGCAAGTCTGAGGCAGTCACATATTTTCTACATTGCTTCTTGCTTTTAAGCCTATACTGACAGCCTTTTACAGATGGAATTAAAAAGTCATACTTCATGACTACTGCAAGAAAGTCTAGGTATGTTGTCCAAAAAAAGTTATACAATTTACTAAATAAATGTTTTAGAGGAAAGTGTGGAAAAAAAGTGCATTTCTTACTGATGCTGGTGGCATCAGAAAGTAATCTCCACAAAAAGGAATCACTTACTCTGTAGCCATAGGAATTCTGCAGGACAAGGATGGTCCATTGCTCAGAGTGTTAGCCTGACACTCAAACGTGGACTTCTATTATTTCATAAATTTCCAGACATACTGTGGTCAACTTACAACTTACAACTTACAATTCCAGGCCTTCGAAAGATATCCAGATGCTATAGATTACTTTGAATTATCTACCTAAACAGTTTTAAGAACCTGTATCCATTTTTTTTCTATCTAATATGCAGACGGTATATCCTTACCTGATATGGATGTTAATAAATGCTTTAAAGATCATCAGTTCTCTGTAACAAGTGCCAGTTATTGATAGGAAGAAAAGTTACCCAGGTCTTTTGAAGTATCACTTTTGAATAACTCTAACTTAGGGGCAAATTCATTTCTTGAAAAAAGCAGTACCACTGTCATTAACCTCACTGAATTGTAAGCCTTGGTAAAACCCCCCACCTTTCCTACTCTTGCTTTGATTCAATTTTTTCATGTTTAAAGAAAGCCAAATGAGTAGGAAATGCAAATTCAGTTCCATAAAGTATTTTCAGAGATAACGAGCATCTGCATCCTCACTGCAGAAAACTTTACAAGAGGAGTGCTTTATTGCCTAGCTCACAATTCAGTGTTACTATGTGTGAGCCTAGGAAAGTCTGGAGAAGAATAAATTTAATGTTAATTATGCTCCCTTTAATCTAATCCTCCTTTATTATACCTATTTCTAGGAATAACATATCAATAGATGGTTGAACCATTCTTGGCTTAAGATGCTTTTGGATGTGAAAATATTTAAGTATTATATTTCCGGGCTATCCTTTTTTTTTTTTCCTCCTAGTTATTTTTTTGGAGTGTAAGACTTCTTTTAAGTAAAGTCCATTATTTTTGTAGAACATTGGGCATACTCGATCTTCTTCAATCCTGTTCAGCTCACCATACCATTTCCTGCAAATTGCAAAGAAATGGGATCATTCTAAATATAACACTGCTGAACTCCCTTACCGCATTTCAATGTTGACACACATTAAAATTCTGGGTGTTCTTTTCCCTGCTCTTTACTATTGTTTTACTCTGATTTTCTTTCCTTTCTGAAAGAAGACATGCCTTTTTGTACTTGTTTGACTGCCCACACTGCACACAAACAAAAAATCAGAGGTTAGAGACACAAACATTCTAACCTTTTTGCATATGCAAGTAATATTTTCTCCAAAGAGACGCTGCGCTTCTAGTGCATAATTGCAGTCTTATTCTTAACTAGTTCTTTACTCCTCATGTTTCACCTTGAGGGTTCATAGCTTTTATCTTACAGAGAAATCTGTCATCGTTTCCACTGGGATTTAGAGTATTAGATTCCTAAAGACTAACAGTCATGCAGCTGGCACTGAAGTTGTTTGCTCACACAATATTAAGGGCTCTGTGCTGGCATCATACTCTGCTAGCAACAAATACTACTACTGGTAGGAACACACAGCAACTGAAAAGAGGAAGGAATGAATTACTAACTTTCAGTAGCACACGAGGGCCACAAACTTACCATAGCTTTTAAAAAATTCAAAATTTGTCATACTCGTACAAACATTTGCAGAAAAGTCTGGATAGGGTACAAAAAAGATGAAGAGCTGCTTTAATATAGTCTTCTCTTTCTCTGTAAGATTAGCAGCACAAAGAAGTGACAGTAATGTTACATCACTCCACATTATGCAGTTATGCAGTCTCTGACCACACAGGCACCAGGACGTGGAAAGGTAGCCATGGTCCTCATGTAAAAGGGCTAATGTAAAAAGCCAACAACAGGAGCAAAGCTCTGATAAAGCAAAAATACTGCAGCCTGGGAAAGCTTAGGGGATGTTGGGACAAATGGAATTGCTGCTTTGGGTTTTTGCCTGTTTATTTGTATTATAAATGTCTAAGAGGGAGAAAGAAGCAAGCTAACTAGTCTGTTCTGTACACTATAAATATTTTCATCAGAATAGTTGTTTCTTTTTCTCTTCTTTCCTTTTCTAATCTAAGCAGCTCTTAAGAAATACCTTCTTAAGATGGCCTGAATATTTTCCTCCTACTGCTAAAACAGCTACTAGTTTACACAAGCCTTAGCTTATAATTTTGACAAAGTAAGTATGCAAATACCGATTTTCATGTCTGTCTTGCTACAATGAAAAAAACCATGTCATTATGATTGCATGTTCGGAGGAACTTTCTTATTATAAATATTTCATAGATTAGTATACACAGTAATTGGAGAAAACAGTAAAATTGCCCAGGAGAGAAGAAGAAAGTAAATCTGAAAAGAACAATACAGGCAACGCGGACAGGCAAAAACCTAAAGCCAAGTGAAAAGTCTTGGGCAAGTTGAAAAGAAAACAAGACTTGAGCTAAGGAGGAACACCTCCTGAGACACTGGAGCCACTATGCTGGAATATTGCACTGTTGAAACGGGATACTGAGGTACCTTTTCAGACTCTCTTGGACTCCTAGAAACAAAGTTTTGTTCAGGGGCAGAACTCAAATAACAACCTTCTCCAAGACCCAAAGAGATCATAAAAAAGCCATGCAGATTTCACTTTAAGTTGGAGAGTAGTAAGTGTTCACATTTCCCTCTCCCCTACAGTAATAAAAGTACCAAAGGTAGGGCCAACATGAGGACACATTGCTTTCAAACATCCAAGCTACCCCAGGACTTCCTCCAGGCCTTAATGAATTTGAGAGCCAAACTGCATCTTTTCTTTCAGATAATATGATAGAATATCCCACTCCTGAATAGCTTTTAATGTAAGAGACCATCATTGCCTGAAGTGCAACTAGGCAGATGCAGACTTATTCTGAGATTTATACCTGCAGCTACAAAAACATGAGCGAAGAAATCTCATGACAAAGGAGCCCCTCCTTCACACCAAGATTGTTTCTTATTTCCGAGAGTTCTCACCATACTCTGATCACATCATTAATCATAAAGGCCCCATAGCTAACAAAATATCTTCTTCTTTGGGAAGAGGGAAACATTACCAAAAAGTCAATAGAAGAAACAGCATGAATCATAATAGCAGACCGTTACATCTACTGTGGTATCAACAAGGTGCTCATAAAATGGCATCAGGAGTTGCTTGATCAATGACTGGAGCCGAAGAATAAATGGGTTCATCAGTGAAAGCTTAGCTGACTGAGAGCTACAGCAAATACCTTGACTACAGGTGCTTGAAGTTCATTACTATTAATGGTGGGTTCCCATTTAGAGAATGCCCAGTGGAATGAATGGTTAGTGACAAAGATATTTCTTCTTAGAACTGATGCTTTGGAGGTTAGGATTTAATGGCACGTTAATGCTGAGGATTTGAACGGGTAATTTTAACTAAACTTGTTTGCTAATCATTTTATTATAGTTTACTCCAGTTAACCTCAGGAAGTTATCACAAGATGTGATGCTCTTTCTGATACCAGTCTTAAACAGGTGAATGTGACTGTTAAGTATTTCTCTTCATGATATGAAATGCCAGCTTCAGCACAATCATTGCATGTTCTTTCTGTTTTACTGCAGTAAAATGCCCCACCTGCATCATATGTTTGGAGATGCATTTAAACATCTTATGCAGAAATGGCAAAAAGTTATCCCACCTCTTTTGCAAACTTTCCTTATATTCTTGTGTACCAAGTCACTCCACAATCACATAAATCATTCAGGTCTTCAGCACCTTTCACAAAACAACAATCAGGTAATGATGGCCAGCATGTTTACAAGAATACCCTAATGAATTACAGATTTGGAGAACTATTTTTCACATTAAAATTCTAGCAGAAAAAGAAAAGGTATCTTGGAAAACAATATATGGACACTCTCCATTAGAGGAATGCCTCTGAATTCCTCTAATTCAACACAGAGATTAGCCTGTAGTTGTCATCTCAGCCAAGGAATTCTTGCAATATCTTACAGTTATGAAAACTATGCTTTTTTCTTTTTGTTGGATATACCCATGTACACACATGAAGCCCTCCATCACATATTTCTTGTTTAATATACACAAAATGCCAATAATAACTAAACTTTATCTCACATACTGTCCATGTCAGTTTGGAAAATAAACTAACAGCAACCTGTTGAATTTCAGTAAGAAGAGATCCTAAACATTTTATTGGCGCAAGGAAAAAACTATGTTTATGCTGAAAAAAAATGTTAGTAAAAAGTATTTTTGAAAGCCACAGAACAATAAATGGATTTTTTTTCTATAAATCATGAAAACATATATGGCAATATCTCAATTATCTGCATCTTGGAATAAAGTTCTCCTAAAACACACTGGAAGTGATACTGCCAGCCTGACAGATCTCTGCATTAAGTGGTGCCTTTAAACATACTGCAGTAAATCTGCAGCTTGCCTAATGCTAATAAAAAATATGCATTAGAGCTATGACCCAAGGCATTAATCATGGTATATAAATGCAGTAAAATAATAAACAGCTACAGCCTGAATAGTATTTATTGTTTGTTGACAATGCTATTCCAGTCACTTTTCAAACACTTCTTTTTTCCTGAATAAAACTATCCTATACTTTCTATATTACTATAGATTTAGGTGAATGAACAATATTTAAAACCTCATGCAGATGACATTTGTAAGATTTTTCTCATCATTCAGCAATAAGTCATTTGCTTCTTTCTTCATTTTGTTCAACAAAATTGCTACAAGAACAGTTGTAACATTTACCGTCCTGTGTTGTTCCCAAAAATTTATTTCTCCACAAAATAGAACACTGAAAATTGGAAAGATTATTTTTTGAGGACAATGGAAATAATGTTGTTTACTGCTATTTTTCTAGGCTTGTACATATAATAACACTCTGAAATTGGCTCCTTGGGAGGGTAAATGAAGTAAAGTAAGCCCATTCATTGTGCAGCAGAAGCAATAACTCGTTTTAATCCCATGTTAATATAATTTTGCCTAGATTTTTTAGAAATAGACTGGCTCTGTTACATTCTAGTGCAAATTATGCATCCTATGCACATTCTGAGGATGCCTTGATAAATACAGTTTCCATTATGTGTTTAATAATTGACTATTCAATAGAGCATTGATGCATTTTTGTCTGGAACTAATTCACCTTTGTCTGTCTGCATGAATGTACAGTGAATCACAGATATGGTTTTGAAATGTAAAGGCCATATGCTTTATTCATCTCATGCTTTTTAAACTACATATTCATGACAGGCACTGCATAGAAATTAATATCCTAACTTGTATATATACAGGATGATTTATTAGAGCAGATCCATTGAAAAGCACCTTGAACCTTTATCTGGAAAAAACAGCAACTCCTGTAACAGGCCTGACCTCGAAAATGGAATTCCTCATTACTGTATTTACAGAGATATGTGTGACATGGCATATTAACAAATAAAAACAGTGATAAGAACATCAAGATAAAAAAGCCATAGAGAAGATTTCTGTAACTCATATATATGAATACTGCTGTGGCAGAAAAGTAGGCATAAGACCCCAATGTTCCATGGAGACCTGGTACCCCAAAACTGCCAACTTGGGGTGGAAAAAATAAACAAATTTTTGCAACAAAGTGCTTATTCCCACTCCATCTCCAATCTCTTCAAGCAGACCTAACCAAGATGAATCAGCTTGGCAGTTTCAAGCACAAACTCACTGATTTAGGTCATACAACCCCACATTCTAATTCAGTTAGTATTAGCCGAGAACAAAAAACAGACTGAAGAAAACAATTTCTAAAGTTTTTGACAAATGATATTTAATCTCAAGGAGAAAGAGCTGTAAATTCTTTTCCACTGGGAAAAATCACTGCTTAGCTATACGGTAACCAAAGTACTTTTTCATCATCGGAAGCTGTATGTCTAAAGGTGAAGTTGGCCTATAGAATATCAGTCCAGCCAACACCTCTAAGAGTAATAAATTCACATAAAAACTCCTCATGTCGCTTTGCCATAACTGCGCTACTGGCCCAACGGTGCCTTTGAATTGTCTCTAACTACAACCAGTGCCTAATGCTTCAGAAGTGAAACAATAATGCTCTGGAGTAAGACACCAATTGCTTTTATCCTAATCTGTAAAATCATAAGTGTTAAGTTTATTAGCCTGTTATCCGGTTCTTATAAAACACACCCTTTTCCCTCAACCCAGTGATAGATCAGTGAAATAATATGGATGATTACAGACTATAGAATTTCACTTACTTACTAAAGATTTGCTTGTCTTGAGCTTCATCTTGGATTGCTTCTTGTCTCTGGGGTAGAGAAAGATTAAGAAGCAGTTAGTGAACCCTTCATAATTTTGATTCCATCAATAAAATCTCCTGAAAGCTTGCTTCTATCTAGTTATTTTAGACATTACATTACCTTATAGAAAATGCAGGCTAACACATATCATATTAGAATATATGCTAAACAATAATAGTCAATTTAACATTTTAAAATATTTCAGCTACAGAATGTGCTAATTCTTTATCATTAGCAAGTATTTATTATCAAGTAATTACAGAGTATACTATCATTTCAAACATCTCCTGGCAAGCTTACCTTAATTCTTCCTGTCTTCCCAGCCAGCCATACTGATTCTTTGGTTTTAGATACTTAACGTTTTCACTTCAAACCATAACAGACTTTCTCTCCTTAATTTGCAGTTCATAGCTTTCCCTCAAAGGACTTAAGAATATCATAGACTACAGAGTACCCCTTATTTTGCAAGATGACAAAGGGTACTACAATTTTTTTTATCCAGCAAAAGACAACTGCACCTTAAGAGGCACTTTGTTAGACTGGATCACAGTTCTACCAAAGGTATGACAGCAATCGCTATAATGATTACTCTCTTAAGTCCTCATGCAAGCGCAGTTGCAAAAGCCCCACTCAAAGGGCTGTACTATTCCCAGTAACAATAACTCATACTTGCAAGTTCAAAGTACACACAACCTGATACCTTCATTAAATTCATTATTTCTGTTTCGGGGCTACCTACAGATACCTTGTGTGTTCAAGGTGAATAAATGAACTTACTCTGCTGCTGTCAAATAAAAAAAAACAACCAACCAACCAACCAACCAACCAAACAAACAAACAAAAAAAACCCAGAGCTGCTGCATTCTGTTAAATAAGTGCTGTTTGTCACACACCTGTGGTTGGTTGCTGATGAGCAAGGTAATTCCTTCACATACCTGAAAGGATTTAAAGTCTTGTCAGCTGCAAGCTATGAGCTCAGCTGATGCAGTGGGGTCACTGCAGGTACTCCTTCATCTTTTAGGGCTGGATGGTATGCAGAGAAAAAGAAACATGACTGAAAAGACCTGACCTTGGTTTTTTAGGAATCTACATTTGTTGACTTCTAACACGCTTGCAATACCTAAATTTCATTCCCCCAAGGACTGCTGATTTAACTATATGGCTATCCAAGTGTTAAACAGCTTCATTACTGATTGAATGTTTGCTTGTGACTGTTTCTCATCTGTTATTGGTGGAGCCCTCAACAGGAGAAGTCAATTTTGCAATTTTTCTGAAGCAAACAGTAACTTACAAAATTTAGACTCAATTCACGGTCCAGTTACATTATTGGGAATCTCTCCAATCATTTTTCTAGATGTTTAATGTGGTGCTGTTGTACTCAAGAGTATTTCTACTTTCACATCTTTCTTTGTTGAGAATACTTTTCAGAAGTACCATTGATTCCCAGTGATTTATTTTAGTTCATGTTTATATAACAAGATATGCTCTTTACCTATTTCTATGGCATTATAGCCGTGATATACTGCACTTTCACACCTATTTTGCTGGGACTGTGATTACAAATACATGGACAACAAAGATACTGCCCATTAAGAACTTAAACACATAGCTTATTTTTCCTTGATTTTTCTTCAGGACATCTAATACTAATTGATAATAGGGAACACTGGGGATTTTTGTTCGTGCCTAACTGCCAAATTGTCACTGCATTTAGCAAAGCATATCTAGGGAAAATGCTTTGAATTGAAGATTTTGGGAGATAACGCAGGTTCCGCATTAGCTGGAAAATTACTGACATTTCATTGCATGAGGGATGCTGTTTTCTAAGTAGACACTTCACCTTTTAAAGGGTTTATTACAAGGTTGGCTATATGGTATACTGTTACACACAGATTTTGTCTTTCATTAACAACAACGGCACGCAACAACACTGTTCTGAAGCTCCAGAGACATTGCAGCTGCTGATGTCTTCTAAGTAGTGAAAATAAACCGGCAGTTTCTCATTTCTGAATTATTCCATGATTCTCATAGTTGGGTCCCTCAGTTCTTTGTCTGCAGTCTAAATAAGTTGTCAAATGCCTGTCAAATTAAAGTATGTGGATAAGGAAGATCACTATAAAAAAATTCATATCTTTAATGAAAAATAGACCAAGCCCTTCTCATATGTAGTTTTCTGCCTCTTTATTAATATGCACATATTGTCCATTGAACGTTAGCACACCATAGCCCGCTACTCTGTTTTGCAATAATAACTAACAATGACAGTCATGCAAGATTTTACAGCTCTCCTGAAGGAAAAATTCTTGACACAGCAGTAATGAAAAGAAAAATAGAAACCCTTAGGTCTGTTTTTCACAGAGATTCATATAAAATATTCTTCTCTGCAAGGGTTTATTTCGCCAGTGATCTCTGCGGGAAGAACAGAGCTAGGGATAAAGTTAGGCACTGCCGTCAGATTCTGAACTGCCTATGTACGGACAAGCCAATTAGTGACTAGCAATAAGTCATCAGGTGCAATTGAAAGGAATATGCAATCTGGCTTTCCCTTTCTCAAGAGGCACTTATCTTCTCAGCTATTGCAGCTATAACTTGAAACTCCCAACCAGTTGCCATCTGGCATGTAAGTGTGGATCTGGGCCTAAATGAGAAACAATAAAGATGGATAAAAGCCTGATGCTTTGTGCTGCACAATACTGCTCTGTAAAAGATCATCTATATTAAATTATACTGAAATCAAGATTTTGAGCATTATATTTATGCCTCATAATATCATTTTAAAGTTTATATAAAACAGATTAAATAATATTCTAGCCAAGTCATTAAAAATTAAACTAGTGAGGGCTGAGAGAGAAATCCCCTAGAGAACAAAGATGACGAAAAAAACGAGAAAGAGAACTACCTTAAAAAATGGGTACAATATGATATTTACATTGCATTTAATGTTTATGCTTTAAAGTACACTATTGCATGTGTTGAAAAAGTGCACAAACATGAACAAAAATGTTATATTATTGTTAAATTAAAACCATGTTGTGTAGCACTAGTCCTTGAGGAGGATGGTAGGACTACCTACACAGGAAAGGCAGGCATCTGACTGACATTAAGGGGCTGCAGCTGACCATGGTCTGAGTAATGCTTTCCACTGCCTGCTGAAATTGTACAGCTTTCTAAGAGCACAAGTACCATCATCATGAGTGCACAGATGGAATTATCTTGTGAGAGGAGTGACACTGCAACGCCCCCTCAAAACAGAAAAACTGCACCACTGACCACTTTGTTTGTCAAAAAAATCCTGGTGTAATAACCTTAAGATTAATTATGAGTGAGCAAAACCTCCCGCAATTTCCTCCTAAGATCACAAGCAGAGGAGAAAAAAAAAGGAGGTCACATGGGGAAAAACCTTGTAACTATAGTTTGCTCTCAGAAAAGAGCAACTCGAATCTTTTAGCAAACCTGTGTGGCTACAGCAGCAGGAATCAAAGCTTAGATTGCTTCCATTACTTAGAGTGGTGAAATGATGAGTCTTCACAGCTATTCCTTTCAGATAAGCAATAATGAAATCCACATATTATACCCATTTTTCTATGTGAGACAACTCTGTGTTATGGAGAAGCTATTCTAAAAATTACAGGGCTCCCCAGAAGATGACAGCTCTGTTTCACAACAAACCTTCAAGGTGTTCAAATTAGTCTTTGTTTTGCATTGAAAGAATACAAAGTCCTCTTGGTATCTCTGTAGAATGGAATTGTGTCAGATACTCAGTTTTATGAAAATCCATATACTTTCCAGTATTAGACTTTTTTCTTTCCTCTCTGCAGAGCAAGATCACTGATCTCTGAGCAAGAGATCAGTGAGTACTATGCAGTCAAAACTTTACCAGAACAAATATGCCACCATGACATTTCAATTTTGACTACTGCTATAACTTAACTAAAAGTAATTTAATTAAAATTATTCCAATCATTACAGGACTGTTCCCTGCACTTTAAAGACAATATTAAAGCCTAATCTTAATGCTTTGTTGTTCCTCTCACATATACCAGTTTAAAGTTAGAAAAGATTCTGTTTGGGCTAAGAACAAATAAGTAAACTACCGTCATCAATCAGTATAAAGTGACTGTTTCTTTTCGACCAAATTTCATTCTTAGTAAACACATACAAGTATTATAGTGTATTCTCACTACAACCTGTTTTACCACTGTAGCTCCTGCTCTGGAGGCTGCTGACTTGACCCTCCCCATGTACTGCTCTGCTCCCAACGGTGCCCTTACCACCTCTGTCTCTTGTGAGGCCACTGTCCCATTCAGCACACGGGTGTCTGTCAGACCATATCAACATGCACAGACCAGCAAGTGCCAATATCAGATCACACCTCCAAGAGAAGCTTTAACTCTGCTGGTTTACCCCATGGGGACATTACAGCACCTTTGTTGTACAGAAACATATCATCAAAACATTGCATCATTCCCTCCAGTGGCAGGCAATGACACGGGGAAGAGTAGATGGATAGAATCAGTTAATGCATGGCTCCGGGGCTGGTGTCACCACCACAACTTTGGATTCTTTGGCAGTGGGTTGGGCTATACGGTACAGGACCTGTTCACAGGGAATGGACAATACCTCTCTCAAAAGAGAAAGGCAGTTTTAGTGCAGAAGATTGCAGGGTTGATTCACGGGTCTTTACATGTGAAGGGGGAGAGGGGTGACAATGTTAGGCCTATCTCTGAGTGTCCAGAGGTAAAAGGAACCCATGAACTACAAAAAACCACCGCAGATGCAGGGCACGGGAAGAGCAACACGAAGGAAATGGAGCCATTC
>VZRU01015466.1:132129-152339 GCA_013398155.1 Pedionomus torquatus | reverse complement strand
AAAAAAAGGGCTCTTAAGAATCTAAAGGGCAAAGTTCTGAAGTGGGAAATGTTATCCTTTGCTACTTATCCCGAAATGGCAAACCTGTGCCCTGGCCTTTTGTTGTTTAAGAAGTTCTCTTCCTGCTTTGTCACAATGGATTAAATGACTTTTTGCCCCAAAGCTTGTCCCTTATGCTCAGCTCATCTAAAAACAGTTCGCTTCTTGCAGAGAACTCTTTTCACAGTAAACCCTGTACTAATTTACTTGCTGATTCTTAGGATTACAAAATCTTTGTCTTAACAGAAATTAAGCTACATATCCATTTATTGTCAGTGGAATAGGCTTTAGATTATTTTTTTACAAAGCATAACTTACCAGGTAAGAGCAAGAGCTGTAAGGAATACTATCATCAGACCAGTGATGATGCTGGAAGCTCTGGCAATAGTCTTCCAGCTTTCACACACTGTAGCTGCTGCATGAATCCTAAGACAATAACAACTCTGATTAATATTGCTATCTGAAGCAAAATAATATTGAGGTGGTAGATACTAGACTTTGTGAGCTGCATCTACAAAATAAAGACAGCACATAATCCATCTGTAGGAAAAGTTCAGTCCATTATCCTTAACTTAATGAACTTCTCAGCAGCTTATTTGCATCAACAAATAGAACCAACAAATTAAAACCGTCTCAAACGACTGGATTTTGGAAACTTGTAAAAAGGAGTATTTTCTGTTTAAGGGTTGGGAGTTAAATACAACTCGTGAATTACAATGTGGAATAAACCTTAGCAAAACCCTCTTTGTTTAACACCTAAGGAAAAAAAAAAAAATGCTTAAAGGAAAGTCATTATCTGAATTTGGAGAAAAAATGTTTACATACTTTGATCAGTTGATTAAAAACACTTTTTGTTCCATGTGGTCTGCCATAAATGTCAAAACCATTGTAATTCACCAGCTTTCATTAGCGATGCTCAGTGCAACTCAAATAACATCTGTAATAGCTGCTTACAATAGTTGGCCTTTTACAAAAGGCAGAAAAACAGGATAAGGGGAATGCACACTCGATATGTTACCCTAGAGTCAAGAAAGAAACAAAAAACCCAGCACAAATAACAGCAATACATTAACTGGTTTCCAAAATGGAAAGCAAAGGAGCATGAGAGGTCTTTTCCACTGCCAAGGCACTTTGCTAAATGCCCTCTGGAAAGACATTTTCTTCTGAGCTGTATTAGGTCAAAAATGAACGTGGAAGGAAATGGAATAGGTTTCAAAGTGCTTGTGATAGTTATTTATTTATTTATTTGCTTGTTTGTCTCTTTTATTTATTTATTTCCTGGTTTTAAAGCTGCTGAAAGTGGGTAGCTGAATGTGCTTGCCTCAGGCTTGATGATCTGACAGGACAGTTTGCTGGGGTGGCCGGGTTTTTGCCAAGCTCTTGGGACACGTAAGCTGTTAAAAGCCTTGATAAAAAAAACAAAACAAACAAACAAACAAAAACAAAAACAAACAAACAACAACAACAACAAAAAAACCATCTATGATTTAGATTCCAAAATCCCCAGCTCAGTTAACAGCTTCTATATAAGTGTGCATGCAAAGATTAAAACAATTAAAATGGAGATAAAACATCTTATTCTGCTACCCACTGTTTTCTAACGTATTATCGGTTCACTCCGTCTTTTCCCATGCTTGGGATTTTTATTAAGCAATTAAGTCATTTTATTAAGCTCCTCACAGGCTTCAGATCAGATCGTACTCACTGGCTCTGGTTATTTCCTTTTCGTACTTGAGTCTTCCTGTTACACTTGAAAATGTGCCCCTTTGTGTCCTTTTCTTTTTTTTTAATCTGACGAATTTCTTGCTTGATAGCAATTAGAAACATCCGTGGTACAGAGGGTCAGAATAAGGATATGAGCAAATTTCCCACGATATTTAGACGGGATTTATCCACATATTGGGTGTTTTTTTGCACACACATCTCAAGTTATTTTAGTTGGTCTGTAGAAGGGATAAAAAGTTGTAATTATTTTTCTCAGTTCAGAACGTATCAGAATTTATCCTACTGATCCCATTGCT
Organism: Pedionomus torquatus; assembly: GCA_013398155.1. NCBI lineage: Eukaryota > Metazoa > Chordata > Aves > Charadriiformes > Pedionomidae > Pedionomus > Pedionomus torquatus. Next base: position 150,279 of record VZRU01015466.1, on the reverse strand, counting down.
TTCTAAATTCTAAATCCAGATAGACACCCACCCACCATTTTGGGATGATCACAAAATCACAGAACTGTCATGGTTGGAAGGGACCTCTGAGATCATTGAGTCCAACCATATACACACAAAAAAAACCCCCAAAAAACAAACGAACCAAAAACCACCACACACACACCACCAAAAAAAAACACCAAAACCCCACAGAACAAATCACCCAATCCAACCATCTCAGCCACTAGAGCGTGCCCTGAAGTGCCACATCTACATGGTTCTTAAATACCTCCAGAGATGGTGACTCCACCACCTCCCTGGGCAGGCCCTTCCAGGGCCTGACCACCCTCTCTCTGAAGTCATTCTTCCTTATACCTAAGCTCAACTTTCCCTGCCGAAACGTCAGACCATTTCCTCTGGTCCTGTCATCATTCCCTTGGGAGAAGAGGCCACCACCCACCTCTCTACACCATCCTTTCAGGTAGCTGTTGAGGGCAATGAGGTCTCCCCTCAGCCTCCTCTGCTCCAAACTCAACATGCCCAGTTCCCTCAGCCTCTTCTCAAAGGACTTGCTCTCCAGACCCCTCACCAGCTTGGTGGCTCTCCTCTGGCCACGCTCCATAAAGGCGATATAAAGCACTGAGAGCAGTAATTCTAACTTGTTCACACTTGACAGCTACTTTCTGTCCAGTTTGACCACCAGCAGCCAATCTTCTGTTCGTTCACACCCAGCTAATAATAAATACCAAGTAGATCTTTTCCCTCCTTCTCCATCCTTTCAACCTAAAAATAAAAAATTAAAAAATATGCAAATAAAAATGGAAACAGAAAACTATCCAGTAGGCTTCTGAGATCAGTAAACCTAAATATCTTGAAAGATGAAAATAATGAACCATTAACCAACTCATCACTCCTTTCGTGTGATAGCAATACTATTTCTAGTTTATTTTTGAATGTTTTCTATGACACTAAACCATGATACAAATTTTAACTGTACAGACCTTCAAAGTATGGTACGCAACTATGAATTATTCACCCCGTGTCCTGTTAAAATGACAGGAGGGTGCTGCTGCTGACCCTGTGGCTCTAGATGCCTTTAACTTGAAATGCTGGTGGAGAACATAATACTTTTTGCTGGTTTATACCATCTAGAAATACAGATTCTATTCAACATGAATCCCAAAAGAGCCTGATCTCTCAGTGACGGTCATGTCTAGTAAAATAAGCTGAAGGAATTTCTCCAAGGGAGGTGCCAGAAACAGGCAGAGATAAAGCAATACTGAATTTTGTGTTCTAGTTTTTAATTTAGACAAGAAAAGCTTATGTATATGTAGTTTATTCGCTCCTTATCGTTTGTGGGTTTGTTTCTCATCTAGGAGGAGTATGTTTTATTTTCGCCGTTATTTCACATGGGTATGTTTTGCAAGTATTTTAAAGGTGTGATGTCAAGGATAAATATTCTTTTAATATCTAATAAGAAGCTTTATAATATCCTGAAAAAAAAAATCACATCCTTAGAATTATTATTTTTTTTCCAGCTAATTCAGGCCATTTGCTTGCTACGTTCTGATAGAACCATTTAGGCTCAATGAGATAATAGCTTGGGCAACTGAGTACTACATATGGTGTGTTTCTCACTGACAGCATGAATTCTTGGCTGGGAGAGGTACTGAGGTATTAAACCACATCTTCTGGGCCAACCAGCGCGTTCTTGCCATCACGTTGGAATCTATATATTTCACCATCCCAGCCCTGTGCAGTCTTCATCTAATCAGAACTAATTAAAGGACTTCAATACCTATAAAAGGTCATCTACAAGAACTATTTGATGCACTTATAGATCTTTTGGCCTTCAATTAAAAAAAAAAAAATCTTCCCAGTCACAAAGAGGAAGGAAATGGATGTGCCTTACTTTAGGGATCCAATAGGCTTTTTGGGGCTAGCACTGGCAAACTACAGTGACTTGTCAGTCTAGATCAGAATCCAAAAGTTTATGGTTATAATAAATTTATTTGAATTTAAATTTGAAAATATGAGGGGTTTGTACTAGATTAACCATCTTTTTAATTTCCTTACCCAGTTTATCTTATACTGACAACTTTTCGAGCAAAATTTCCACAATTTCTTCCCTAAGAAAATCCAAGAAGTACTGAATGAGTGGCTGCTACAGCTAATACAACATTCTAGATATCGCATAATGCTTGATGAAATTCCTGAGACTGGGTGACAATTGTTTTTTCAGAGTTACACAACAGGTTAAGTACCGTTTTTTTCAACATTGGACTTTTGTCTCTGCTATTTTCTTTAGATAATCTCAGATACCCTGAATAGATATCCCATTATATTTTATTTGTCTAAAAGCTATTTTATAACTTATATCTGTGAGCTTTAGACATACGCTTCAGACAGTTACTACTATAGTCAAGTAGTGTCCTAAGTCCTCTAATGGAATCTGAGGATTATATTATGTCTTACAGTTTAGAAAGACAGTAAAAAAAAGATGTTTTATTCTAAAAAGCACATAAAATAAGACCAGTACGTTGCAATTTTTTACCATTCTTGAGTAGGTGAAATCATACTGGTGTAAATCAGACATATGGGCAAAGTGTGGGAATTTTAGCAATTTGGAAATGAAACCAATGTTTAATTTTAAAAATTTCCCCATGGACTGGGTACGAAATGCAATGTGAGATCTGATGCATATGCACTGATATGTAGGAGGGACAGCAACTGAAATGAGTGACAGTGGCAGTCCAAAACTGAAAAAGACTGAGAACAACTTTACACATGGTGAGAAACTACAGAAAAACTGTATTCAAGTCTGACACATTCATCACTTGAATGTTTTCCTTTCCATTATGATAAATTTGAAAAAATCAAGTCAGATACTTCTGCTTTCTGCAATAGAGGGAGTTACGTACTCATGAAGAGCAACCAAAATTATTAACTGAAACACTTTACTCTCTGCATTGAAAACTGCCTATTTTGTGGGGTCACCCTCCTGACCTCAAATACTAGGAGTCAGCACAAAAGAAATGAAAATAATTTTTTAATAAATTGGAGATTTCATTTCTTTACTTATTTATTATTAATTTGGGATTTATATAATGACAAGATTATGTCTCCTGATTCCTTCAATACTATTTCCCTGGTAATTTCCTAAATTCTACTTGTGTTTCACTGCACCTGGACATTGCGGTGAGGTTTTCAAAGATCTATCCATATGATTCAATGATATTTTGCTTGAGAATAAATACCTCATTCCATGTCAGCTGCTGTGTGCACACAGCAAAGGCCCTTTTTTCTCTTTTGAGATCTTGTTCCAACTCTCCTCTGTTAGCTTATCTTTGTGAAGCCCCAAATACTTTCCATAGTTAGCAAAGTTCACTCTTCACACCCATTATAGATAACGAATTTCTAGAGCGATCCCGATAACATGATGGATTCATAACAGGTTCCATTGGTGACTGTGAAGACTGATCCTGCTTGTTATCCTTCACTGACACAGTAATTCATATTTGAATTCTAGCAGCTTATTATTTCTTATTATGTCAAACTATTTTAAAGCTTTTATCTTGCTGCTTCTTCAGATTGATTTCTTATCAAGGTTTTGATGTGGGAATGTTCCTTAGCTTCGCCACAGTACGCATCAATACAAAGAATAAATTTTTCTGCTATCATCTCGTCTTTCTTCAGCACCACTTTGACATGCAAAGAGACTGCAGTTCTCTTTCTCTCTGTTGCCAGTTCTCTGTAAGACAGTCAGTTTGTGATGGGTTTTAAATTCTTATTATTTATCGTTAACATTACTTAATATCTTCAACAAGCTCCTCCTTAATATTTTAGTCTTCCTTTCTTATTGTGGGTATGTATGTAATTTCTGAGTCAAATGAAAAATAGATAAATAGCCATTTTTAAAATGTATTTATTTTGCCTACATATGGAGGAGACTTTTCAGGCTACCACACCATTAACCAGTATGGCTACATAGGTGCTTTTTTATTTATTTATTCCCTATCAGACAACACATTGACATGAAAAGTAAACTTTCTTCCATGCAAATCTACTTCTGCTATGCTAAGCCAATGCAAACACTAATAGAAATTAAGAGGTTTATTGAGATAAAGATTAGTGGCCCCAGTCACAGGTGGGTAAAGGCAAAGTTTCCTTTAAGCCCCTGTAGAGGCCTCGTTTAACAACAAAAGAAGCTGTGGAGATCCAGAAGCAAAATAAACAAAGTACGTCCCATTGATAGGTGTGTGTTTGTTCTTATAATTAAGAAGCCTTCCAAACTGGGACAAATTTTAGTTGCCTCTTTATTGCAGTTTTATGTGCACTTTGTGAGAAAAAAGTACATAGGAGACAATCCTCGATGTTAATGGCTAGAGCTCTATAAAAGTTAATGGAGTAAAACGTTAAGGCTGTATTTCTTAAGTTCCAGAATGGCTGCAAAATTAAGGAAGGAGTTTAAGACAAAAGATGATGTTTAGGCACATAAGCAAGTCTCTGACAACAATAAATTATTTCTAGTAATCTGAAGGGTGTAATTGCCTGAGACAAGCCTTATGAATGGACTACCATTAGTATAAAAAGTCCTTGTGCTATTTAGCATAATTACTTAGTCACAACTGGGTTTCTCGGCTTATGAGTTAAAGTTTTGCTCAGGAAAATTATTACTTTATAGTAGAACACTATAAATAACTATTTTCAGCTAAAGATGTTGAAGAGAGAAAATAATCAAATACATTAAAAATGTTTATGATCAAGAAGTACCAATCTGTTTCCTGATACACATTGTTTTGCAAATAATAATGATCTTGTGACTGCGGAAAGAAAAATAATGGGCTTACAAGTTAGATTTCCTGTAAGTTCTTTCATTACATATTCTGTTTGCTGGCTAATTATGTGTGAAAAATCAGAGGTCACCCTGAAACAATCATTTTAAGGCCAGCTTACTGAACTATGAATCATTAGTATATATATTTTCTTTTTGGTTTTGTTCAACAACAATCAATTTGAAGTGCCTGCTGAACTGAAGGTTTGGAAAGATGAAACCAGAAATATAAAATATCCTTTTCAAAGGCAAACAATATTTGTTGCCAAGTTTTAACTGAAGTAAATCTTATCACACAGTATTTGTATGACATAATTTGAAATTCATTACTATCAACAAAGAGACCCACCCTTAATGAAGGCATTAATCTATACGAATAGCTAAGAAACATACCTTTGACAGTCAGGTAGTATGACAAATGACTTATAAGAGGAAAACAGGGTGAGAAAGGTATGGAGAAGACAAAATGTATGGAGTAGTATATGTGTCTGGACAGTTACACCAGAAAACAAGAATCAGATGGGTGAAGGCAGAGAAAAGGAAAAAGAAATAGAAAGATGAACGGCAAGAGAGTGAGCAAACACTATACTGGTTAAAGTAAGAGCCAGTTTGATTATACAGTTTTGTTTAACAAAGCAATAATGTTGATATTTTAATAAATGTGTACACAATGCATATTTAAATATTTGTTGTATGGCCAAATATATATGTATATATGATGCATCTGAACACACACATGCACGTATGCATATATCTGGTTCACAGGGCCATGGAATCATAGAGTTGCTGAGGTTGGTAGGGACCCTTCAGACCACTGAGTCCAAGCATCAACCCAATACTGAAAAAACCATCACTAACTCGTATCTCAAAGCACGATGTCTCCAACAGATACTTATGTGTAACAAAAGTACATTGGAAAAAGTAGGTGTACAGCTTTTGGCTGAGATAAATTTCTTCATAGTAGGTGAAAATGGTGCTGATGACACAATGGTGTTCTTGCTGAGCAGTGCTTACACAGACTCAAGGGATTCTCTACTTCCCACACGGTCTTGCCAGAGAGTAGGGTGGGAGCGGACAAGAACTTGGGAGGGGACAAAGCCAGGACATCTGACTCCCAGTGATGAAAAGGATATTCATAGAATGGTTCGGGTTGGAAGAGACCCTAAAGATCACCCAGTTCCAACCCCCCTGCCATGTGCAGGGACACCTCCCACCACACCAGGTTGCTCCAAGCCCCATCCAGCCTGGCCTTGAACCCCTCCAGGGATGGGGCAGCCACAGCTTCTCTGGGCAACCTCTTCCAGTGCCTCACCACCCTCACAGCAAAGACGTTCTTCCTAATATCCTATCTCAATCTTCCCTCTTCTACTTTAAAACCATTACCCCTTGTCATGTCACTCCACTCCCTGACCAAGAGTCCCTCTCCAGCTCTCCTGGAGCTCCTTTCAGATCCTGGAAGGCCACTAGAAGGTCTCCCCAGAGCTTTCTCTTCTCCAGGCTGAACAGCCCCACCTCCCTCAGCCTGTCCTCATAGAAGAGGTGCTTCATCCTCTGTCTTCTGGGAATTTCTGGAATATGAAAATACTGTATTTACAGAGAAATTTTGTGACTGGTACATAAATAGTGCCGTCTACAATCTGCCCACCTCACTCATCAAGTAGCAGGCAATCTTCAGTTACACCAGAAGCGAGGCTTCCAAAACCACTGGCTACCAGGATAGGTCATTAGATGCAGGGCACCCTGATGACCTCTTTACAGAGATACTTTAAAGGAATATAAAAACATTGTGGAATTAGAAAAAAAGTATCCAAGTATTACTGGTGTTTATCAGCAGAAATGCTTTTTTATGTAGTTGACAAAGAAGTTTTACTTCTCTTTACTGAAAACAAAACAATCACAATCACTATCAAATGAACTGTAAATTATTTTTTTAAAAAATTGGTTTTACTTCTCTTTACTGGAAATAAACAATCACTATCAAATGAGCTGTAAATAATTCCAAAAAAATATTGTTTATATTTAATGCAAATTGGCTTCAGAAGTTTAATCTGAATCGATGCATCCTGTCGGGATTAAATTTGTTTTATTTAATGAAAACAAATACTGATGAACTACTGAAATCCTCATAAGCACAAGATTGTTTTCCTTCCTGAGAAGGTCATCCTTGTTTCCTAGACAACATGACTTAGCTAAGCAAAAGGTGAGAGTTCAGATGGTTGTGTTATTAATCTGTGTACTTTCACTTATCTTATTGCAGGCACAACAAATGTTGAAAAGCCTGTTTATTAATATTATTTACCTATTTATTGTTGTTCATCAGGGGAATACAAATTAAATAGCAAAGACATGGAATGGAAGCATTTGCTGAAATATCTAGGATTTACACCAGGCAATGGGTAAGCAATTTCCAAAAAAGAGCTGGGAAGGGACTAACAGAGATAGACGGAGTAAAGCGAGAAATAGGAGAGACAATATAGTGATGTACTGAGAAGCTTAACATGGGGCTTTGTTATGAATGACATGCATATGAAATAAAGTTGAAGAGAATGGGAATTCACATGCCTAAAGACAAATCGCTCCTAAATTCTTCACAAAGCACTGAGTAGTGCTCTGAAAAAAATAGAATGTTTTCTAAAGAAGTTTTGAGTATTTACTGGTTACAGAGTGTTACCTCCTATGCATCTCAAGCCTATCTCAGAAATATATAGAAATGGACAGCAAAAGTAAAGTAAAATAGCCATAAGCACTGCTTGGACCCTCCCCTGCATCATTCAAATTGTAAAATTTGGAAAAAAAAAAAAAAAGGTATGAAACTGGAGAGACAGCATGTAATTTTCTTTTGCCATTGCAAATTGCTATTTATGGACTTCTCTCAACACTTTTTATCTCATCTCTGCAATCAAACAGATCTACAGATGTATTCAAATGAGTAAGAATCCAACAGCCTTTTATATACCATTAGGTAAAAGCCTGTTCAGCTGCTGTACCAAGAGACATTTCTCTGGGTCTTCTCACTTATCCGTACATTGCTAATGGATCACTCAGTACTGTACACGTGTATTTTACATTTTGCTATGGTATACCTCAAAACTGGCATTGGCTTTCATTAGAAACATGTTTCTTTCATATATATATATATTTCTCCTCTTACATGGTTGTCCTGGTTTGAGGTGAACTGAACCAATTGGTTCATTGAACCAACGGTGAAACAATTTTGCTGCTGTGTCTGGAGGATGACAGTTGACCAAGGTTTTGTTTTCTTACTCCTGGGAAACACAGAATGAAAGAGAGTAGAGGTATTCTGAATACATTTGGGTATGGTTTGAGAAGAGAAGGGTAGATTGCAAAGAAAAGAATTTCTTTAAGTTTAAAAATGGGCATAATGTTTCCAGCTTTCAATGCTACAGTGGTAAGTGATTTCTATCTCAACTAAATTATTTAGTAATACAGCTCCAAGAAAATAATAAAAGCACAGTCTACATAGATTGTCTACAAAAGAATGCTTAAGTAAAACTGTAAGATCACATTTTCAATTTGAAACTTATCGTATTCCTCTGTATCCTCATTTTTCTTGTTATTGCACATGACTCATTAGTCCTCATTGTTATCATCTCTTAAACACATAAAATTCAACTGAATATTCTCTCACTTCAGTCACATAATTAAGGCAGCGTTAACCTAGCATAGACAATTTTCTTAGCATTCGTCTCTTTTGCTGAAAGCCGACATCTGTTCAACAGCAGATTAAAATATATTCAATCCTGAGTCTTAATAAGAATCCTCTGCACCTGTATTTATTAAACAGTAGGAAAACTTTATTGAAAGTTATTAAGTTTGCAAAGCTTGATAATCAAAAGAAATAATATAACAGGATTAATCTTACATGCCACACATTGAAATACAGTCTTCTGTATTATATTAACATTACTAATAATTTCCTAGCGTGTAGAAGACGTGGTACTTAGAGAGCAGAGAATTTAGTTTATATTTTGCTTCCTCCATCATTTGGTTTCCACAATATTCTAAACCTTCTCTGAGCACCAAACCATGGTTCACCAGCTTCCAAGACATATTCATTGCAACAACTTTGACAGCCATGTGATGTAGCAGCAGGATGGGATTGTGGTGTCAAAGCTTTTGCAGAGCTATTAGATGCCTCTGTCATCACTGTATCTATTGCTAGTCTCAGGATGTGCTCTGACAGTATAGAAATCATAGAATCATAGAATGGTTAGAGTTGGAAGGGACCTTCAAGATCATCCAGTTCCAACCCCCCTGTCATGAGCAGGGACACCTCCCACCACACCAGGTTGCTCTAAGCCCCATCCAGCCTGGCCTTGAACCCCTCCAGGGATGGGGCAGCCACAGCTTCTCTGGGCAACCTCTTCCAGTGCCTCACCACCCTCACAGCAAAGAAGTTCTTTCTAATGTCCCAACTAAATTTCCCCTCTTCCAATTTAAAACTGTTCCCCCTTGTCCTGTCCCTCCCCTCCCTGACCAAGAGTCCCTCTCCAGCTCTCCTGGAGCTCCCTTCAGATCCTGGAAGGATATGAATGGTGTAAGTATATGGTGTAGAATATTTGAGTCTGGGCTTTCTCCACTGTTTCCCATTTTCCTCCCAGTTTTCCCTCTCTTTCTTGACACTGCACATGGACATTCATATCTGGCATTAGGGCAAAAGCGTCGTTATAAGAGAAATCCTCCAACTTTCTCAGCAACGAGCCTCAGTACCGGCCCCTTTGCATGGCAGGGCATATACCCAAAGAGCTGAGGGGGGCAAAGTCAGGGTGCTATGATATGTGTGTTGTGATGGAACTCAATTATCTGGGATCTTTAGAACGAAGAATCCCTCAAATGCTAGTTAAAGGTCGGATTAGTGGTACCTGTTGTATTAGAAAATGCAGGGTAGGGAAGGATGTGTGAATGCTCTTACACCGCACTACAGGATTTGATTGTGTCACAAAAGGGTTTGCTTTGATATCAGCGACGCAGGAGACCTAAAATAGTATCATCAATACTGGCAGCTTCCCAAACACAAACTGATTTTTGTAGCACCATTATGTAATGAAGGGTAGAATTGTTATTTACGTCCTATTATCATTAATAAAGCACAGGTTGAGAACCGAGGCACAGAGATAATAAGGTCAAAAAGAGCCACTAATTTTATGTGCCCGGTTTCGCATAACCTGGACCCGATTTTTAGAGAACAGAACGATATATTGCACTTGATATATTCAAAGCACAGCTCTAACTAGTTTATAGTGCAGTTATGAGCACCCAGTTGTTTTACAAATAAGGCCCCAGGGAATAAAGTCAGTCACCCAGAAAATGAAGAATACACAATCATTAGCCACTTATGAAAACACGTTTTCAGTGACTTACCCAGAATTCCATGGGAATGGTGAAGCAGACATCTGGATCCAGATCATTTTCCTGGGTATTTCGCAACCGCCGTCTCCATGACCTTATCCTTTTGTTTCCTGCCAGTCTCTGCCTCATTTACTCAACATCTTCCAATCTTTCCAACTGAAACAGAAGTTCTGAAGAGAGCAGCCTCACTTATAATACTGGTTTTAGGTTTAGGTGGTGAAAGATCATCTGTACACCCACAAAGGAGCACAGAGAGACAACAGCAGAGCAGAGGGGGGACCAGACAAAGAATAGCCTTCCTGGAAGCTCCGAGTCCCATCACAAAAGAGCCATGGACCCACCAAGAGCCCATCACCACAAGACCAGAGGAGCACAGGGGCACAAGGACAGGCAGGAACCCATAAGCCCCATCATTCTCCAGGCATGAAACCCATCAAGATAAAGTCAACAGGACGAGTTCTCCAAATCATCTTCCAGACTAAAGGGGTTTTGCTGCCTATGGAGGTAGCAAAGATCATGGGATGCCTGGAGAGAGCATTTTTGGGAATGCTGGTGCTGTCTATACTCATGTGAATTCTCTCTGAGTCTGTGATCATTGTGGCCAGCCACACATATATGTATATGGATGGTACATATGTGTTCTCTGTACATGTGTCTATTGGGAACAAACGTTCAGCCTTGCTACAGGTTGGACGTGGGGGGAAGGAGCTCTAACAGCCTAACCTCAGGCTGCCAAATCCAACAGGAAATATTTCCCTCCGTCAACTGTGATTTATTCTCAGAATGGTATGCTGTGTAAACTTAATGGATCAGGAAATCCATGGTATAAATGGTGCATCATAAGTAAAACAGTGACAGGAGGTGTGCACATAAAGGGGTCTTATTAATGTTCTTAGATTATATAAATCATAGTTTTTCCTAACTTTGAAGTTTTTGTCTTTGAAACCCTGTAATACCCTTTCACTAAGGCTCTGTAATGTTTCAACCTCGGGGTGTTAGCAAATTCTCCGATATTTAAAAAGAAAATGAAATTCTGAAATGTGGTTAAAGTCCTGTACTATATAATGAATGATAAGGACTTTCTATAGGAGATCTCTGTGGCTTGAGAATGCCTGAAAAATATAATGCATAAAATAACAGACAATTATCTACTGGACTTTTCCATATTCTTTATGCGGTACAAGCCCACAGTGTTCTTCTCTTTTTGTGTCTGGAAGCGCGGTGGTTTCTTTTGCTCTTGAACAGCAAACGCCAGTCTGGTAATCTAAATAACCCACTGGGTTTGAATATATGAAAATGTTCTCCTTTTAAAACAACAATATAAATTGCATCAGACTGACCATGCTGAATTTGCTCTGAAAGATTAAATATTTTCAAGCTAGATTTCCTGAGCCTAAATAAATCCTGCATCAGCAAAATATGAAATTTCAAGTATTAACAACAAGGTTTAAAGACCCATGAGGGAGTAGAAGAAATGGAAAGGGAAGCAGATATTTGCCTTTCTTTGCTTAGAGAAACCAGTATAAGATCTTGGCCTAGAAAAATATTTCTGCCCCTCCTGTTTGTCAGTTTGTCATCCTTTTAAACTGCATTTGTTTCACCATGATTGCAGGGTAACTATTAGAATCTAGGTTCATTTAGTTTCACGTGCTTTGGTGGATGCATTTACTTTCAATAAATTAAGCTCTATCAGGAAGTGTGCTAAGAAAATTGCAATATGTTGACCTTAACTTTGCTGGTACTTCGAAAAAATATGGTTGCTTAGTACCATGAATTTAAGGAAGATCTGAATTTGTTATTCTTTGTTACTAACTGGACTATTGGTGTGTCATGGTTTGGGCTGGGGTGGTCACTAAAACGAATGATAGATGTTCTCGTTCACTTCTCTCCCCTTCAAAGAAGATAGAGCATCTCCCTTCAGAGGAGAGAAAATGAGAGAGAGATGATTTGAATTTAATGAAAGGAATCATAATAATATTAAAAAGAAAATAATGAAATGTATACAATATATACAAAACTAGCATGATGATCATACCACACGGAGGCACTGGGAAAGTTCCAGACTGGACTCAGACAGGAGCTGGACTCAGGAACCAGATTCTGGAACAAACAGGTCAGGATCAAAGGCAGACAAACATTATTCCCCTGATAGTATCCACTAAAGAAGGGCTGACCCTTTTGATCTCTCAGGTTTTACACTGAGCATGGGGCAGATGGGATGGAATACCAGGTTGGTCAGTTTGGGGTCACCTGTCCTGTCCCTTCAGGAATACATTCTCAGAGAGAAAAAAAAAACTGGGGAAAAGGCTGAAGAGAAGCATTTTCCACCTTTCTTCTGGAATTTTCCATTCCTGCAGGCATGGGCATACTGGGGAATGTCTTTGATCTCTCAGCAAGGTCAGCAAGACATTGGGAGATCATAAGGATCAACCAGCCTGATAGCTCTGGGAGCTCTGCGCTGACAGAAGCCCATCAGACCTTTTAGCCCACAGGAAAAGCATTCAACGTAAGTCTCATGTGCTTTAAGAGTTTTAAGCCAAAATAACTGTAGATTAGGGAAAAAATTACCGTTAACTCACCAAGAGCTTATTTCTATGTATAATATTCATATGTAGCATATTTCATTAACTTTACGTACATCCCTGCTACGAGCTGTGTACTTGTCCTAAATTATCATCTTATTTCTGCTAGATTATCATTTTCAGTGTGCGTTATATGTGTCCACTGTTGAGCCAGAGGAGCTGTGAGATAGTGGCTGACAGTAAATTCCCCCTGTGCTTACTTAGCTCGATTAGTAAATCAGGGCATGGGATGGGAGCCCGTGAAAGTATCACAGCGCTATTTCTTTCAACAGCTTTTACCATTTTGTTATTTGATACACAATTGGTACACACTTCTTATGACAGAGAAAACTTGGAGGTTTTTTTTTTTTTTAAAAAAAAGTCTGCAGCTCTGCATTATGTAGTCCCCTTTCTCGGCAGAAAGTAAGGGACCATCATGGCAGTACGAGCAATCTATGGAAAGCTGCAAAGAATGCATGTGCATTGAAAGAGATTTAAAGAAAAAACATCACACCACGAGTTTCTAGGTGTAGACTCACAGTTTTTGTGGGGGTATTTCTACCTATTTATTGAAGGGAACCACAGGATGCTGATCCAATTTCCTGTCACAGAAGTACACACACCCCAATACCAAAGCCTTGCCGTTTATACCCAAAACAGGCCTATTTCACATTGATATCTTAAGAAATTCATCAAAGCTAAATACTATTTGGAGGGGAAAAAAAACAAACAAAACAGAACAGAGGACTCAATGTGGAGATGTAGTGATCCTCTGTCTAAAAATATATCCACCACCCAGAAAGAATTTAAAGCAATTTGGTAAAGTAAAGCAAAATTGCTGTTTGCCTGTGTAAGTTAAAGCTCTTCTTAACACCCTATTTCTTTTATTTGGAAATAATTCTAATATTAACTTCCATAACATCTTACACTAGCTGATGCCACGTGGCCATAGTGCAGAATTAGGATAACAAAATTAGTATATAAACACAGGGCAACAATTCCTGCTCTGACCCTGAAGATGCAGCGACTGAAACAGTTTCTTCAAATACAATTAGAATGTTTCCTGGTAAATTCCATGTTTAACTTTCCCTTATGCACAAAACAGTTTGCTACACAACATTTATCATCTACATCTTCAAATACTACAAATATCCTTTTACTTTAAAGGAAATGAAAATTAGCTGTTTAATATTCATTGACTTTTTTTTAACCATTATTAAAGTATATGAGTTAATGAAGGTCAGGAATCCCATATTTCTGCCCACATTTTCTTCTCTGTCAGCTACCCAGCAATTCTAATATGCTCAAAATAAGTCTGCTTAGTGCTAATGCGCCATGCAGAGGCACTCTGCATGCAGAATAGGCTGACAGTATTAACGCAGAATTGCTCCAGTCTATCAAAGACAGACTAAATGACTTCGTAAAAATCTAAAATAGCCCTCAGGAGCCCAGAATTTCCCAAGATTTACTGATAATTTGAAGCCACCAAGCCAGTGAGATAGCAAAGTGGTAGAGGACACGGGCAGAATCATCAAATTTAGGATATTTTCTGTCCCAAGAAAATTTCTGCTTTTGCATGGTGGTTTAGATGCTTTAACCTCCTTTCTAATACCGAGGGTCTCCTTCTTTCACCTCCTGGCTGTGCACTTGTGCCCTCATAACCTTTCAATCCACAGCCTCAAGCAGCCGTGGCAGTGCCTTACCCAGTATTTCAAGAGTCACATCCTCACGACCTTGCACAGGCAGGCTCTGGAGTGCAGGCACATCCATTAGATCAGGTTGCACGTAGAAAGCAACTGTCATCAGCGTTTAAAAACATCCTTTTCTTTCTTCTGCCTCTTCGCTCTTGCCTTGTAGCTATTAGTCTGTAACTCTATGCTAAGAATTCCTCACCCATCCTCTCCTATGTTTTAGTTTGTAACTTGAAGACCTAGTAGTCTAACCTAACATAAGAGATAGCAATTATTCATACATCCAATAAATATACATGAATTAGAGTTTTTCCTCTGTATCTCCCCCTCCTCTTTTTAATTTTTTTTTCCTAAAGAAACAAACCCAGCAATCATCAAGATGTGTCATAAATTGTATTTAAATAGATTATGTCAAACCATCCTAAAGAGCTGATATGTGAATTTCAGTGGAAAAGTGTGGTATCATAAGAGAGGAAGGGACAAAGCAGGTGATCTGTCCCCCTGTCATATAAGGCAGGGTGATACAAGCCAGTGCACCGTATTTTCCATAGCTAATCTTTTACTGTACTAATTAAAAAGCTGATGAAAAATGCGTTAGAATCTGCTATTATAGAAATGGTACCCACCACATGATTCCTTTTTCTATGACATTTTCAAGTATGAAACATTGAGTCCCTTCTACATGTCTTTTGTATTTTTTGCGAGATCTGTCTTTGTTTTTCCTCTTTCCTTCACTTAGGTTGTTTTCTACGAAATTTCTACCAATAGTTTTGATATGAGAAATTCTTGCTAGTGGTGATATTTTTCAAACGTAACAAGAAGCCTCTTTTTAGATACTAAGATACTGAAAAATAGATTATTAACTCTAGTCTTCTGGCCAAATTCTTGTTGGGACAGTTACCTTTTGAACTCTTAAATCCCTCCTGCAGTTTCTGTTGGAGAAGTTATTTGTCTTTATTACTGGCCTAAGGCAGGACTGATGTGATTTGTTGAACAATTGTTTCATTTCAGTAGTGGTAAATTGATTAGGCTTCCTCGGAACACTTGAAAAGTTTGTGAACACCAGAAGCATTTGAATGAACTGCTCTTCGCTTGCAGATGTGGTTCTACATTTGAGTCATAATTACTCCAAATTGTTTTTATGGTCAGTGCAAAGGGTTTTCTAGATTCTAGAGATGACTTCCATATTCAAGAGCAAACAGAGCAGTTTACCTACAGTTTAATGCTAGCAAAAAATCATGCAGACATCACGCAGATGTACCAACTTGTACATCTTTTACTCTCAATATAAAATTTTCTAAAAAGAGACTTTGCTATAAGCCGTGTTAGAAGTTTGGATGTTATAGATTCCTCGTCTTAATGACATGATTCTGAATAACATGAAAAAGAAAAAAAAAAGGTAACATCTCAATGACTTCAAAAAACCCTTGACGTGACATGTCATATTACAAATAGGTATCAGAGGTTTTTCTTTATATGGAAATTCAGCTTCTCTTTATATGTAAATCTACTACTAGAACTCCAGATATTCCTGCCAACATTTTGCTGTTCATATGGGTTACATCCTTCTGTTTACCTGCAATGTAAAGTTCTCAGAGCAGCAGTCTGGAGTAAGTGTAGGTATAACTTAGTTGAGACAGATAATTGAGGGACTAAGCGATTCTTGCTTCAACAACAAAATAACTAAGGGCCTAGAGGACAACATACCACAAACTATGATGATTTGTGATGTGAGACCCAACACAGAGGGTCACAGGATACACTGAAAGACCAACCTATATGTTTTATATATACAACTCTTGACTGTACATTTCCTTCTTGCGTTATTCTAATCTTTACCTATTCATTCCTCTCCATAAAGAAAGGCCTCACCTGGGTGCTGAAAAAAACCAGACCACACATCACAACATAAAGATGAGGATGAAGAAGGAGAACTGAATGTCTTTTTGTAGAGCGATAACACTGTAATCGGAACCACCTCACAATCTGTCCCAGTGGAACGTCGCAGGCAAAAATGGCAAGACCGAGTCATACATTTCAAAGCTCTGGAGCATAAAGGTGTAAGAGAGAGGAAAGAAAAAAAAATAAATCTAAGTTAACTTACAATTTATCAACACTACTTCTACATGGATTTCACAGGTTCTTGTAATCTTTCCTACCAGAAACATTAGAGCTTTTGCTATTCTATTTCTATATGCAATTATTATTTATCCCTATTGTTTACAATGTTTTGGTCATTATTTAGACAAGGAACGTGTGGGAATAACAGAGATTTTAGTGTACTGTGAGAACTGAACCTAAGGAGTACTCTCAGGAGCACACAAGATAAAGTATTTACAAAATATGATGAAAAATTGTCTGGGGTTTCTGTTTATGTATATCATCTTTCTGGTGCCAAGCACACTAATCAAATAGGGGGGGGGAATTATGCATGCACACACTCCATGTGTGTTACAAGCATTTCAATAGAAATTCAAATTCCTGCAAATGTAAATAATACTGTAATAAAAGAGTACCCAGTGGATGTTAGTTGGATAGTCAGGAAAGAAAAGCCAAGTGAAACATTTCAAAGCCAACTCGCTGGTGAAATAGAGAAACTTGCTACGAATTCTGTCAGTCCCAATCACCTGAATATCATAGAATCATAGAATGGTTAGAGTTGGAAGGGACCCTGAAGACCATCCAGTTCCAAGCCCCCTGCCCTGGGCAGGGACACCTCCCACCACACCAGGTTGCTCCAAGCCCCATCCAGCCTGGCCTTGAACCCCTCCAGGGATGGGGCAGCCACAGCTTCTCTGGGCAACCTGTTCCAGTGTCTCACCACCCTCACAGCAAAAAATTTCTTCCTAATATCCAATCTAAATGTCCCCTCTTCCAGTTTAAAACCATTACCCCTTGTCCTATCACTCTACTTCCTGACAGAGTCCCTCTCCTCCTCTCCTGTAGCCTCCCATCAGATATTGGAAGATACAGACATCTTCTAAATATGTTCCACTTAGAAATGTTCCTANCTCTTTAACTCCTTCCTCTCCTTTCTGACCAAAAGGGGGGAGGGGGGGGGACATCTGTCACTCAGGTTTTGGTAAATTTGGCTGAAACCACGACAACTACCAATGCACAGAGCATTTACTATTTTCTCCCACTTTCTTCTACCTGTAAAGGTATTAAAAGAAACACTATTTCAACTACTTTAATCTACATTCCAGCTTTTTTATTCTTGTGAAATATTGATATTAAGTGATGCTTTTAAACAATTAGGACTCAAACTTGTGGATATTCTGATACTGTACTGTAGAGAATAAGCCACACCATACTAGCATAAAAAATTGCAAGAATGGTGCTTGATAACATTATTCAGATTGAATTATTCATATCAAATTAAACTCTGAACTATATATCAAGGTCTTTATTAGGTTTACTTCAGCTGCAGAACAGAGTATGACATCTTGAATCAGAGCAGGAAGGACATGGACCTGTTAGAGCAGGTCCAGTGGAGGCCACAAATATGTTCAGAGGGTTGGAGCCCCTCTGCTGTGAAGACAGGCTGAGAGAGCTGGGGCTGTTCAGCCCAGAGAAGAGAAGTCTCCGGGGAGACCTTAGAGTCTTCTCTAGAGACCCTTCCAGTCCTTAATGGGGGCCTACAAGAGAGATGGGCAGGAACTCATTTTCAATAGTGGAGCAGTAGAACAAGGAGTAATGGTTTTAAACTGAA
>VZRU01015466.1:116418-127061 GCA_013398155.1 Pedionomus torquatus | reverse complement strand
GGGGGGGGAGGGGGGATTTTTGCCTTTTTTTTAAGAGATAATAACTGGTGTAGCACCTAGAGTACTGTATATCATAGGCTACTTTCCTAAACATTTATCACCTACTGCAATAAAACTGGCTTATAGTTTGAACTAAAAGTATCTTCCATTATTTCACCGCTTCCTACTTTTTCTAAAACTTTCACAAGCTTGTTATCACTATTCTTTGCGGAAATACCTAATTTTGAAACATGTTCTCTTCTGGTCAGCTCATAATTGATACCCTACCATCCTTCAACTCAAAAAAATCAACCCTACCAATTAGTGGAAAGGCTGATGGTCCCAATATTAACAGGAGGTTTTCTTTCCACGGGGGCAATATGCAGATTTAGTTGTGATTGTGCAAACCTCATGAAATTCAAGAAGGCCAAGTGCAAGGTCCCTCACGTGGGCTGGGACAATCCCAAGCACAAATACAAGGCTGGGCAGAGAACGGACCAAGAGCAGGACTGCCAAGAAGGACTTAGAGGTGTTGGTTGATGAGAAGCTCAACCTGAGTATACCAGAAAGAATGCTTTCCATCACATTCTGAAGGTTATATTCCCAATGAACAATTGCTTAAGATTATGCCCATCCCTGGCAGTATTTAAGGCCAGGCTTGATGGGGCTTTGAGCAACCTGCTCTAGTAGGAGGTGTCCCTGCCCATGGCAGGGGGGTTGGAATTCGATGATCTTGAAGGTCCCTTCCAACTCTAACCACTCTATGATTCCTTTACTGCATGACTACCTGTTTCCCTATTCTAGAAGTCTCTGAAGTATCTAGTAAAATACCTGAGGTACCACAATAATATGCATACAAACCTTGTCACATACACAAGAATCAAACCTGAGTGAAAGACTTCCATACAAATTGAATTTCCTTCAAGCTGGCTAGTCCTTCAAAATGATTTTTTCCATGATGCTGTACCAGCGTCTGTCATCAGTCACTACTCTAAGTAGGATGGATGCCAGCAAGTTCAGTTCTTTTCCAGCACATTTTTCAATTCATGGCAGTTTATACAACAGGGAATTGTGCCCAACTAGAAAACTTGAACAGTAAGAAATTGAATGTTCTATTCTTCTTGTTCATACATGAGTATGACTGCAGTTCTTTCAATTCTAACATCCTTTCTGAGAAGGTTTTGGCCATTTTTTTTTCGGAGTTCTCCTTTAGGTAAGTCTAGGATCCAGCACATTCCTGAAGAAAGGGTTTTTTTCTTCCTTTCATCTAGTTTGCTCAAAAAAAGGTAGGTTGACTACAGCTTGTGTGACTCAGTCTTGTGAACTGCATGATGTCCTCAGTGAACATTAAATTCAACATGCCTCATCACAGCAACAAAATCTTCCTCGTGTAATGACTGGTTGTCTTGGCTACAGCTGGGATGACATTGGCTTTCTCACTGGTAGCTGGTAGAGCATAGTTACCGTAGGCAGTGTGTTCTGGATTTGGGATGGGCGTTGAAGATGAACTGACATTTTTAATTCTTTCTAAGCAGCCAAGGCCTTTGGCTTGTGTGCGTGGCTTTTTTTTACTTATCTACATATAAATAAATATTATANCCTCATCTCACCAGGGGGGAAAGAGAACAAGTAGCTGTGTGGTTCTAGTTTCTGGCTGGGGCTAAACCACAATGCTCCCCTTCAAGGTACTTCCCTAACAGCTGAGCCAAAACTAAATTGTTATTTAGGAAAGACCGATTTCTTTCAGGGCTTTACATACCAGGAATGTTCCAACATGTGGTAGAACTTGCTCTGCCTGCCCTTTCCTGCTCAAGCAGCATTAAACAAATATTTTTCTACGCTGACCACACAGATGGGAACCCCAGTCTGAAATTGGCTGAGCATTTTGGTTTGGAGCTACAGAAAGTAATAATAATAATAAAAAAAAAAAAAACAACCAGAAAAAAGGGCAACCTTTTTTAATGCTCATCTTGCAGGACTGGAATTTCTGTGGTTTTTTGGTGTTGCCATGTTTGTACTTAATTTATAATTTGTCTCTGATGTGGTGAGTATGTATCTAGGTCCTCCACAATTTCAGAAGTAATCCAGTTAACACATTTTTAAAGAATGTGTGTGTACACATATTAATAATTATATTCTAAAATAAAAAAGTTTTATTTCAGAAGGAACTGTTTCCTAATGCTTAAAAGGAAACTGGATAGTAAAGCACTTAACCTAAAGAACATGTACATGACTTCTAGTTTCCATAACATGAACTTCTTTGTAGGACAATTGTCACACATCTGGAGATGGGATGAGAGGAACTCTTTTACTCAAAGATATCAACAGCAAGATTGAGTATGAGATTATTAAAAAATAATTTCAAAGATAATTTAGTCAAACATATGAATAAATAAATGATAATGTACTTGAAATTCTACTCAGGTTCGTTGCCAAAAGACATTTCTGTCTTGTTATTTTCTAGATTATTCTTCTCATTACCATAGGTTAGTTCTTTAAGTTTGACCTCTCATCCTCACTCACACCACCTTTCTGCTACACATGGATATGCTGGACTACTTACATTAGAGCTGGGTATAAGCTGTGAAAACATTTTATAACGGAATTTTCTTGCAAGATCAGCATTCCCACCCCCATTCTGTGCAGCTGCATCCAGAAGAAGAGCACAGCAGCGATGCCAGGATATACCGCATCCTTCAGTTTTCATCAACTAATGGAAAAAAATAAGGCTAACAGACGAGAAATGAATTCAGAATCAAGATAAAACACTGCAATGAACATAGCAATGATAGAAGTGAGTGCTTAGAGATAAATTGGAATGAGATACGTGTCCTTCTCAAAGGAAGAAAATTGAATTCCTTTAAAACTGAGTCAAGTCAATAAAGTCTAACCTGTAGGTCCTTTCACTGTTATATTGATAAACATGGGAGAAATTAGAAGTTACTTTAACTCGGCTCAGTTTTCCCTTCAATTACTGTATATAAACCCAGAAAGCAAGGTAATAGACAAATAGAAACCGTAGACTAAAAGCATGTATAATTCAGTTTTAAGTCTCACATTTCATGTTTACAGTGTCAGATGAAATGTATCTAACTGCTGACACTCAAGAAATCACTGAAGCATTACAGACATACCTCATAATAAATATCCTGGTTTGAGACAGAACCAGTTTTCTTTGCAGTAATTTCCATCCCTGTAGATATATATCTATATATATATCTATGTAAAAGGATTTCTTTTCCTAGCCACTCAATTATTGCCATCCTTGTGTGATTTGACTCTACGGGTTGTGTGAGAAATAAAGCAGAGTCTTACCATTTGAAACACAGAAGTGGAGAAAAAAATCATGAAGCTAATGACTCTTTCTGGAAATAGATTCTAAAATACACCACAAACAAACCTTGCAGACTGAACATCCTGGTTTTAGCTGGAAAAGAGTTAATTTTCTTCCTAGTGATCGCTGTGAAAAGAATGGCAATACTGCACGTGTTTTTAGGTGTTGCTAGGCGATGTTTATACTTTTCAAGGACTCTTTTTCAGGTTCCCATAGAAGCTGAGAAGTATAAACAGAACAACAGAATGCCCAATGGAGTATTCCATACCATAGACGTCATGCTCATATATATAAATGTATATGAATGTGGGTTGGCCATGGGGATCCCTGCTCAGGAAGGCACCAATTCACTGACTGGTGACTTGTGTCATCATTGTTGCTATTCTCCTTCTCTGTTATTGTTCTATTAGGCTTTCTTTATCTAAACCCAGGAGAGTTTGGGGTGGGTTTTTTTCTTGCCCTTTTGCCTTGTTTTTTCCTTTGTCTCCCTGACCTTCTGGGAGAAAGGGGAAGAACCGCGAGAGCGGCTGCAGGATCCTCGCTGCTGGCTGGGGTTAAACCATGACACTGGATCATAAACATATATAATAAGGGGGTTTTTATAACAACAAATGTTGGTTTATAAAATCATTTGTTCCACATATCTCAAAATGTATGGGGTACTATCAATCAGTTAATCAGCCAGTGAATAACAAAATGGAAAAGAATAAAAAACTGGACAAGATATGAATATAAGGTTTGATTCAAAGCCCAAGGAGGAAGGATGGTTTCTTCTTGACTTCTTCACTGAGGGACATCCTACTTGCCTGTTAATTATGCAAAAAAACCTATGGAATAAATATATACCTCAGCTATACCATGGATGTCTGAGATAAATAAAGCCTAGTGCCTTGCCTATTTATTCTTTTAAAATGAAAAGTTTTCAATTGATAGTCAAAAATTCCATTTATTCCCTGTTATGTTTTTCTGTTGTCTTTCAGTGATGAAAATTTCTAAACTACATAGCTGAATTACTATGAAAATGAAACAAACCACTATTATTTGCCGTTTACTAAATAAAAAATAACTCAATATGCTTTCTGACTTTTTGCTGGAACTGTAGAAATATCATATTCTGGGGAAATCTTAATCATATAGAGATGAACAATATGTTCTTTTCAATAGCTGGATGTGGAAATCTATGCCCAAATAAAATTAAGGGCAGAATACAATATAAGTAATCCAAACAATTTCATTTAAAGTTGGAATATCCACAACTAGAAACTAATTTATCATGCAGCTTGTCTCTACATATACTAGAATTCAGTACAGGGCAGGTTTGATGGATACTCTGGTTCTAATAGATTTCCTGGCTTTATCAACAATATCTCTGATATTACAATTCATCCTTGTATCTTTTTTTATGAAACTTATAGAAAAAAACAACAATTCTGATTTTAAGAGGTAAAGCTAAAACATCACATATCAGGTTGAAAATGACTGACAGTTGCTGATCCATCTGCCTTACCTCCCACATTGGTGGGAAATAGAATATTAGGATAAGGATTACCCACGCAACAAAGGTTGAAGTCTTCAATTCTCTTCTCTCACACTATAAACAATTTATAAAAGAAGCTTGCATTACCTTCGATATTCCTAATTGTAGTCACAGCTCTAGTAGAGCCACTGGGTTTTTTTAACATAATACTATGTAGAAATAATGCTGTCAGAAGAACAGCACAACCCGATATACTTTAAACCAATCCGCTGTTGGTATATGTGCTAATGTTGGCAACATTAAAATTGATTGATATTGAAAACGTGCTCTGACAAACTCTATCATCATCACAGCCCTTAGACTTCTCAAAGATTAATTGCCAAGACATTTTATTTGGATTTTGGATAGGTAATATTGGCAGAGAAACACAAACCAAAGGTAAATCTGTTTAAGACCAATTCTAACATCAACATAGAATTTCAAAGACATACAGGAAGATACAAAACTAGACTGGTTTCAGCTGATTTGAATTAATGAAAATAAGATTTCACTTGTTATATTAAAAATATATTAATTTTCAGCTACATCTCGAGCGTTGAAACCTGAAAACTGATTTACAGCAGCCCACCACACTACCACTACTTCACATAATTGGGTTTGATCCTCTGCATATTGAGAGATAACGGCCTCTGGCAGCAGATTGCAGGATCATTAATATTTCTATTATTTCAACAGCCACTAAATTAACGTTCCTCTTTGGATTGAGACCATCTATTACTTCACTGCGAAAGCCACTATTGTATAATTCAACTACATAGCATTTGCATGTTAGAGGAGAGTAAAATGTAGTTTGAGAAGGACACAAGTGGAAAGAGTAAAGGTAGGGATGACAACCACGCAAGACTGAGACCTTGAAAGTGCATTTTCATTTGATGATTAAAACTGGAAATCCCCACGTGTTGCAAGTGCCTCGTGTTTTAAACTTAAAGTACTCTACAGAACTAAAATTCTGCTGCATGTGTTGCAGGGTTCAGTCTTACTAAGGTTAAAAACCTGGAGAAGAGAAGGTTCTGGAAGAGGACACATAGCCCCTTCCAGTACCTAAAAGGGGCTACAGGGGAGGTGGGGAGGGACTATTTGTAAGGGAGCATAGCCATAGGATGAGGGGTAATGGTTTTAAATTGAAGGAGAGGAGATTTAGATGAGATAACTAGGAAGAACTTCTTTGGTGTGAGGGTGGTGAGGCACTGGAAGAGGTTGCCCAGAGAAGCTGTGGCTGCCCCATCCCTGGAGGGGTTCAAGGCCAGGCTGGATGGGGCTTGGAGCAACCTGGTGTGGTGGGAGGTGTCCCTGCCCAGGGAAGGGGGGTTGGAACTGGATGATCTTTAAGGTTCCTTCCAACCTGAACTATGATTCTAAGAAAAAGCTATCATAGAGACTATTTTTACTCCTAAGTACTGATGGGTGCCAGTAGCTAAGTGCACATCTGAGAGCCCTAACTGACCTCTGCAAAACAGAGTAGCACCTATTGCATTTTTTTGGAACTGCACACAAGGATGATGCTGGTGCCACAGCTCTGCCCTACACTTTTCCCTCCAAATATTTATTTATTCACATGTTCAGTACTTTAACTCTTCCAGGATGTGGAACACACAAATTCATTTTGTTCTTTATCCTGTGGGTATGAGACATTGTTCAAACCTGAAAACAAAGAAAAAATCATTTTATCCCTTGTTCATGAGTGAGTAAATCATTAGCCAGTGGAGTCAAACTTTTCTGACAGTCCTGGTTTTTTTGGTTTTTTTTCCCTGCATATTTTCAGAAAAGCAACATTTTCACACCTTTAAACAGGTTATAGTCCAGCAGCTGCAAAACTCTCAAGCAAGTCATTTAATTTGCCTTTAGGAGAAGACAGATTTCAGTCTTGGTATCACTTTAGCTAGAAAATATTTCAACTACTGGGCTGCTATTAAGACACAGGGGAAGCCCTGATTCTGGCTGTTTTTGAAGCGTGACTCACGCCGTTTGAAAGACAGCTCACACGCTGCTGCAAGAAAGGGTATCTAAAATATCCTGCTTGGAGTAACATGTATATGTATCCCAAAATATATCCTACATTCTGGACACCTCTGTGCACGATATCTAAACTCCTGAGGCTTAAAGGCAAGTTCAAGTAACCCATTGGGGGTGTTTTGCTTATTTTTTTCTTATTTTCTTCCCAGGCACCACAGCATTAAGTAATTCCTAATATAGTGATTTAATTGATATTCAGATGCTTCATACATATTTTAAGGGACTCCAGACGACACTGAGACCAGACTTCCAAATTTTTCTTCAGGCTTCTAAAAATGATGAATTCCACTGTCCTGATTTACAGCAATTCATTTTCTTTTTCCATATATCCCATATTCGGACAGTATTCCCATGGGTGACAATGGGGCCAGTGAGAGAGTAAGATACCACTAAATTACTACAGAAAGTTCAAGAACAGGTATAAATAAATAATGGTATAGGAATAGGACTACTTTGAGAATAAAAATAACCTATGAAGAGAATGAGAATATCAAAACTACTCTGAAATATTGTTATTAGGTAATTTAACTAGAAAATGCACTCTCTCAGGACTGATCTTACACCCATTATTTTTAAAATCATGCTTATTTCAAAAAGGAATTGTTTTCAACACAGGAAAAAAAATGATCTTACTAATGGTAAGGAATAACAAAGAGTATCTCTGAACGCAATTATCTCTATGCATTTCCAACTCTTCTGCAATGTCCCTCAATATAAACCCTCTGATTCAACTTCTGTTCCCTTGATTGTATCTCTTCAGGACATTGGCCTTAGCGTGCTGAATACGCTCTGGGAATTCCTATTATTATTCTTGTCTTTCAGTGTGTGATCTTGGGCTTTACTGATTGCACACCATCGAAATCCTGAGCCGTTTCGAGAACTATTAATTTCATTTTGGCTTTCCTATGGTATTCTAGCAATACCTTAGTGTTTTGCAAACATCACTTGATTTATCTTCATGAGACTAATGTGAAGTAAGCTCTTATCTACCAGCAGAGGAAATTGTAAGTACTCAGCAGTTCTCCAGATCAAGTCATGTGGGTTTTCAAGTTCAGCATTTAGAAAAAGGAGCATCCAGATTTAGCAGTAACCTGTGAAACTGTTGTAAGATGGGATTTGCTAAGCACCGTACAAGAGCGTTGTCCTAACTCCTAGCACAGCATCCAATTCTCAGGGTATTATTTTACATCCATGAGATCTGCCCACAGCCTTTTCCATCATAGATTAACATCTCTTCTCAAAATTCAGCAGGAAATTTGGCTTAGTCCATGTAGANCTATACCTATATATTTCTACACATATATATATTTAAATATTTCTATCCATATATATTTGTGTCCCTACCCATGACAGGGGGGTTGGAACTCGATCTTTAAGGTCCCTTCCAACTCTAACCATTCTATGATTCATTCTATATTTGTATGTAATTAACTATATTAAGTGTAAGACATCATTAAAACTCAGAAAAAAAACCCCAAACATAAACACTCATATTTCCAAGACTTTGATTACGTGTCCACATAATCTCCATTTTCTTTTCATTTAATTTTCAATTTTATAACCTTTTTTGATCTTGTCCAAACGCCAATTAATTTACTATAAAATACTACTGCAAAGCTCAAAATAAGAATTCTCTCATGACAGAAACAACAAGTGTGGAACAGATTAATAATATAAGTTTTATAGGTACAAACAAACTATCAAAACACAAGAAATAAGTTTAATTGGAACGCATCCAAACCATGCAGTCGGGGAT
This sequence comes from Pedionomus torquatus, assembly GCA_013398155.1. Taxonomy (NCBI): domain Eukaryota; kingdom Metazoa; phylum Chordata; class Aves; order Charadriiformes; family Pedionomidae; genus Pedionomus; species Pedionomus torquatus. The sequence goes on along the minus strand of VZRU01015466.1, from coordinate 118,442 downwards.
AAGGTAAGTATTATCATTGTAAGCAGTCATTAGTATTGTATTTTTGATCAATTCCCTCAGCTGATTAAAAAGCATCGCATTTTGTAAGACTCATCATTGCTGGCGTGAGACTCATTTATTTAGCCTGGTAATAACTTTCTTCATTTAGTTACCCCACCCCTCAGTTTGTACTTATTGACGATTATTATTCAATGTGAAAAATACTCAACCCTGCTCCCTGAAGGTGCATTTTCAAGCCGTAAAATCAAAGAGGCGGAGGAACGACTGGATGGAAAGCAAAGGCACCCCAGCAACAACAGCACCGATTGATTGGTGTCACTCCAGAACCACAGCAACCACAGTGCTCTTCCAATAACGCTGCTGCAGAAGAATTCTGCTACCATTTATATTTAAATTTGCCACACCACTGCAGGAAGAGTAATTGTCCACAATTTTGCACTGTGTGTAACACATCCCATGTATACTAGAGTCTTCTAGAAAGCCAACCCCATCCTGGGCTGCATCAAAAGAAGCGTGACCAGCAGGGTCATGGGAGGGGATTCTCCCCCTCTACTCTGCGCTCATGAGACCCCACCTGGAGTCCTGTGTCCAGCTCTGGAGTCCTCAAGAGAGAAAGGACATAGAACTGTTGGAATAGGTCCAACCAAGGGCCACAAAGATGCTCAGAGGGATGAAGCACCTCTGCTATGAAGACAGGCTGGTTCAGCCTGGAGAAGAGAAGGCTCCAGGGAGACCTTCTAGCAGCCTCCCAGGATCTGAAGGGAGCTCCAGGAGAGCTGGAGAGGGACCCTTGGTCAGGGAGTGCAGTGATAGGACAAGGGGTAATGGTTTTAAACTGGAAGAGGGGAGATTTAGATTGGATATTAGGAAGAACTTCTTTGATGTGAAGGTGGTGAGGCACTGGAAGAGGTTGCCCAGAGAAGCTGTGGCTGCCCCATCCCTGGAGGGGTTCAAGGCCAGGCTGGATGGGGCTTGGAGCAACCTGGTGTGGTGGGAGGTGTCCCTGCCCAGGGCAGGGGGGTTGGATCTGGATGATCTTCAAGGTCCCTTCCAACTCTAACCATTCTGTGATTCTGTTTAGAAGATGTAACAAACACAGCTGCAGGTGGTACAAATCAATAAATTGGCAGCCCACTATTTTTAGAAGGTTAAGGCACATGAGAAAGTCTTATCCTTTTACATATGCAGAAGAATGAGCTGTAAATGGAAAGTCACTATATATATTTTTCATCGTTATTCAAGATTTACCCGCAGCAAAAATTGTGCCAGGTCAACCCTAAGTTCACGTTTGCTGGGATGTTTAAGAAGGTTTTGACCTAACAGCGCTCCTCTAAAGTCAATGAAGCTTTCACTATTAACATTAACAGATTTAGGGCAATGCTGAGTGCTTTAGAAATCCCTGCAGGAGAAGTTGTACAAGGGAACCAGCCTGAAGGGTTTACAACCTGCTGTAACAAACGATGCAACACACAGGACAAAACGGCAGAATGAATTTGAAGGTGGTCCTGAAAGAGAAGTAGAAAGAGGCAAGAGCTGCAAAGGCACTTAAAGGCATTGACAGACTATTTGGAAAGCTGAGAGGCTTCCTTATAAAATGGAACATTTACGTCTGAGCAGAAAATGTAACATAAAACTCAGTGGACTGGGATGTCTGGTCAACGCCAGCGTTAATTGTGTGCATGTGAAAACACATGTGGTATTGAGGCTGTGGTTTTACAGACTGCTATAAAGCCAGAAAGTATGTTTCCTAAGGTTGAAAACCTTGTAAATAACTATATTGAAATATCTTTAGTTCATTAATGAACTGAATCCTTAGCAGATGCTGCCAAAACAAAACACCAGCTTAAAACCTTGGTCTTCATTCAGACAACAGAACACCCCGTGGCATCTCCATGAGGTATGTTTTGATTAAAGGAAAAAAAAAAATAGTTCAGACATTGATTGCTTCGGTTAAAATTATTGAGTGGAACAGGTTCATTACTAATGGATCACTAGAATATGCATTGAGAGAGATGGGGGGGGGG
>VZRU01015466.1:54571-84871 GCA_013398155.1 Pedionomus torquatus | reverse complement strand
TGCCCAGAGAAGCTGTGGCTGCCCCACCCCTGGAGGGGTTCAAGGCCAGGCTGGATGGGGCTTGGAGCAACCTGGTGTGGTGGGAGGTGTCCCTGCCCAGGGCAGGGGGGTTGGAACTCGATGGTCTTCAAGGTCCTTTCCAACTCTAACCATTCTATGATTATATGATTTTATAGTACACTACCAGTTTACATTTTAGCCTTGGATTGCATTTTAATAGAATCATACAAATAAAGGCCAAAATAAATCAATAACACAAGAAGGTGACCCTTCTTTTAAGCTATGTATTTCAAGTTGTTTTTCCGTAGTATACAAATATTCTCAGACAACTTTTTCAACTATGGTATAAAGCTATTTGATCTAAAAGATAACCTGAAAGTTATGTAGGCATTCAGACACAATTATTTTCTTAGCAATTTCACTTGAGAAAATTGATTGAAAGAAGAGAGATCAAAGGCAATCCTCGTATATCCACATTACTTCTCAACTAGTTATCCTCAAAAGTAATACATTTGAAAGGGTTCTTTGCACATTCCTCCCTTCCCTTTGGGGGGAAAAAAAAATAAGAAAAAGAACAGCAATCTGTTCGAGCTCAAATCCTAAAACTTCAAACCCATCTATATTGTGTCTTGGAGATCCAGAGACAGATAAGGTAAGAATTTGCACAAAATTCAGGATTTGTTTGAATTTCCTCTGCTCTCATCTAAAGCTCTGAGAAAGAATAAAGGGAAAGAAAATAGATGTTGCTCGAGCTGTTTAATTCATCCCCTCTCACTAATCAATATAAGGCCAAAAGAGACTTAGGTCAGAGAGAAAACCTTAGAATGAGCAACTGATCATGAAAAAAATAGGTTAAACATAGGAGCTTTAAGGGAAAAAAAAAAAAAAAACAACCCTAGCAAACAAAGAACATTTGGGATCATTAAATTGTTCTTCATGTGGGTTGGTGTCTTGAGATCAGATTGGTTTTTTTACAGTTTAAATTCTGATTGAAGCTTTTTTTTTTTTTTTTTTCCTAGTTAAACCATCTTTGCAGGTTTTTTTTTAGAGTTCTTTCTAAGCTGTGTTTTTCTAAAGGCATTTACTCTTCCTTCACTCAAATATTTATTTCCATGTCACTTTTTTGCAATGTCTCCTTTTTTGAGCTTAGACATCCATACAGAATTTTTTTCTGGAAATGTAGCAGATTCAGACACCCCTGGCAATATGGCATATAAGACTTATTTTCTTAGGAGACAAGCACAAAAAACAAACAAACTAAAAAGATTGTACCCAGGGAAAATGGAAAAGTACAACAGAGGGAAATAAGGCAACCATTGAGGAGGGTAGTGATTTGCTAAATGCAACACAAAGAGGAAAAACAGAAACCCTTAATGAAGTGGTAAAAGTTGTAAGATTAAGAGATTTAATTTTGTAAATCTTTTAAAACCACTTGCCAAAATGGATCAGGTTGGCAACGAGTACGCTGTCCATGTTCAGGGAGAGAAGCGTAATCTGAAGTCTCTGTTGATGGTCAAAGATACAGTTTAGGGCCACGAGATCATGTGTCTGTGCTTTATCACAATTGTCTCCTTTTGAGACGAAAGAAACTGATTGGAGAAACAGGCAGTCATTTGATATCAAAATCCTCCACAGGAAATAATTACAAAAGACAGGATATGATAAAATGCTGTAAAATACTTAACCTAGTGAACAGACTGGTTTCANAATAATTACAAAAGACAGGATATGATAAAATGAAAAATACTATGAAAAATAATATCTTTATAACGAATTATATGACTTTTAAGACTTTCCTTAGGAATGCAAATCAGTGTTTTTAAAATACCTGAACAGCGTATCCGTCTTATTTAAACATATNTGGAGCAACCTGGTGTGGTGGGAGGTGTCCCTGCCCAGGGCACGGGGGTTGGAACTGGATGATCTTCAAGGTCCCTTCCATCCCTTGATTCTATGATCTACCGCAGCCTCATACTTGGCATTTTAGCATGCTTGATAATATATATTCTGAAAGTGTAGAATCAGTAGAAATGTGAACATTTATTGTAATCTGAAGAAGATACAAGCATACAAATAAAAAAAGTTTTAGTAAATTTAGTTTTCTTTTTACTGAAAAGAAAGCTTGTGCACTAATGCAAATTAACATTGCAAAGTGACAGGGGAAAGTTTGTGAAGAGATTTCTACAGAGAACATGGAACTTTAGTAAATGCTACTATGAAAAATAATATCTTTATAACAAATTACATGACTTTTAAGACTTTCCTTAGGAATGCATATCAGTGTTTTTAAAATACCTGAACAGCATATCCGTCTTATTTAAACATACGTCTGGAGAGTGCAAACACCCCAACTAATTAAAATACATTAACAGCACCGTAAGGATGTGTGTGTATGTTGAAAGACTGTATTTAGTTTACACTGAGAGCTCATTTTCACTACGGCAAAGCTATGACAGAGACAAGTGAAACGCTCGGTATTCTAATGTGTGAAATCAAAGGCAACAATACAAATTGAAAATGAACTGCCTGTTCTCAGAAGAAAATACCTTATACCAAAGGAAATCAGAGCGAATTAGAGTCAACAAAGATACAGGTATTATTTAAATTGATGAATAACCATCTTTATTCTCAATAAAGGTAGACTCAGGTTGAGCCACAAAACTGACCTGTGATGCAATGACCAGATAGGATCACAGATAATAATCGAAGTTGCAAAATAATTGATGATAATTTTAGGGGTACAGAGAGCCTCACAGGATAGCTTATAACTTGGAGGCTCATCTTAAGGTCATCTTAGAATCACACAGTTGTCAGAGTTGGAAGGGACTTCTAGAGACATCCAGTCCAACTCCCCTGCTAAAGCAAGACTGCCCAGGGCACATCCCTCAGGACTGCATCCAGGTGGGGCTTCAAGGTCTCCAGAGAAGGGAACTCCACACCCTCCCTGGGCAGCCTCTGCCAGGGCTCAAATGGCAGAGCAGAGTCTAGAGGACATCGATAATGCCTGATTCAGAATCTCCATTCTAAATATTCTGTTAAAAGTTTTTCTCTGCAATAATTGGACCAAAACCTCACGACTCCACAGTACTCCGGATTTTAATTCAATAAAAGCGGTGTTTCTGAAAAATATAGCGACCATAGTAATAAATAATAATAAATTTTTTTCAAAAGTTAAAACAGATGAAAGATCTATAAAGCACCTCTGAAGTTTAAATTACTGGTGAGTTTCATGAATACCGCAAAAAAGTAGACAGTAACTGGTGTACTGTACCTAAATTGTCAGAGAAATGTAACTTTCACACATAACTGAAGTCAACCATCCTCAAATCACATGAAACTACAGTATAAAAAACAGAATATTATTAACTGGAAGTGTTCAAGGCCAGGCTGGATGGGGCTTGGAGCAACCTGGTGTGGTGGGAGGTGTCCCTGCCCATGGAAGGGGGGTTGGAACTGGATGATCTTGAAGGTCCCTTCCAAATCTAACCGTTCTGTGATTCTATGATTCTATGCTGTAATTTTTATATTGTTTTTTTGGCAGAGAACAGGAGACAGAAGAGATAATGCTCAGACAGTGGTGCAATTAACGGCATTGTGTTTCGTTGTGTATCTGATATTAAATAAATAAATAAATAAATAAATATATAAAAATAAATAAAAACAACTGTCAGGATGGGGACCAACACAGAACGGTGTCTGACAGGCACCTGCCCACACTGAAGGAAATGGAACGGATGAAAGGGGCATGTAACGGAAAAGATAAAACTCTCATAGTTTTTTTAGGTCCATTGAGCATCTGGAACATAACACCAGTTCTTTGGCATGATGGTTTTCTCTATATTCACACTGACATGCATATATTTACATTATTCTATACACATATGCAACTGTGGGACAAAAAGAGAAGATACAAATTTAAATTTTCACTAATATCATATCAAAAAAACCTGAACAGATAAATTTGGTGTTTCTGATACCAATATAAAGGCAATCTCAATTTTATATGGTATTGCTGATGTGATTTTCTGACTTACCCAGCCGTAAATACCCTTGGCTCTCTCTTAGTTGGATGTAGCTCACCCCAGACATGGTTACCTGCTTTAGCCTTGACTCTTCCACATACCTCTAAGGGAGTGCGAGACATGTCAGGAATTCCAAACAAGTAGACTACATATGTAAGAATTTTTGCAGCATAACTTCTGAGACAGAAGAAGTCCTTTTAGGGGGCATGGTGTGCTAAGGGATACACGAACGGGTAAAGAAAGTTGTTTGGGAACAGATTTTCATATACCAAGTATGTTCTTGGTAGGAAACGTAGCACAAGCTGAGAGAGAGAAGACGGGCATCAGAAGGGATTAGTTCTTGTTTAAAACAGGAGAAGGATATGCAAAACGTGGGTTAAATTCAAAAGAGCTCAAGGATACAAAGTCTGTGTCTCGTTTCCAAAGGCAGATCTAATGTTTCCACCTTCACTTTGGATCCTTTGATGATTTGGCTTTTGATATGACCTGATAGTATTTTCATTTGTTTAATGTTGGGGTTTTTTTCTTTCAGCTTCTTTAGTAGAGGCACTAGTTGTGGAGAGAGGAGCACTGGATTCAAGCTTGTTTTAAAAACGTAATGAGATATTAACTATATTAACATAAGACTTTAGACCCATCAGAAATATTGTGATGAGTGAAAGATATTTCATTTTTTAAAGAGCATTATGATACATGATATATGATGAGTTGATCACATCAGAGTCCAAAATGTGTTGAGGTTCTATGTGTTCAGATTATGCAAAGAACCTTAACTGTGGCATAATGCTGGTTTTGGTAACTTTATTATTACAATTCTAGTGGTGTTGTCTAGTGTAATTTATGATACGTCTACAGTTGAGACTGATACCATTTTTTTTTTTAAATTTATTACACTGATTTATACATCAAATACTTTTGAAAAATGTAAGATACTATTTTTAGAGCATGTCAAATATAAAATCATTTCCTTTCTTCAAAGAGGAAAATTAGGAGACAAGTTAGAATAAACAACTATGACACTCCGAAAATTTAGAAACCTTTTTGGATTCAAAATCTGTCCCCTTTATACAGTGTGTTTTTTCAAATGTTGTCTGACATCTTACAGTAAGATGGTCATGTATTTCATAAAATTAAGCATATAAAAACATCAGTTAAATTTAGGAAACTAAATGAAATATAATCTAAATAAATATTCTCTGATAAATGCCTTTAATTTTTATTTTGGTTCTTTGCACTATTTCTGAGAGAGAGACAAACTCATAACCTATCTTTGAGTTATGAACTCATAAATGGTTAAATGAAATTCATTGCTGCAAAAGACACTAGAAAAAAAAAAAAAAAGGAAAAGAGAGGCAAAAGTAAAGAAAAAAAAACATCACCCAAGGAATGCCAACAGATTTCCTATTTTAAAATGAACGTCTTAATTTCAAAAGACCCTCTTTTTGCAGAGAATCAAAAGAACTCATGGAAGAAAGGGAGCCAGGAGAAGTCTGTCTAATGTCCATGAAACCAGAGTCCAGAAATAGCTACTGATACAATTCAGTTAACCAAAACATGGCTGAAGCTCTGACAAGAGTTCTACCAGAAAGGCCACTAATATCTCACAAACCAATATAAATATTCCTTTACAAAGACATTAAGGTTTTTAAGAGAAAACTGGAATGTGCAAAAGTTATTGGTTTGTTCCGAATGGATATTCTTCCCATTAAAACAGAAAATGAATCTGTTCTTCAGTCTTTATCAGTAGAAAACAAATATTTCTAATATCTTGTAACTTCTACATATTGTTTATGGTTTTATTCAGACAAATCCACAGTTCTCTTTACATTCTTTATACCTTTTCATCAAAGAGTGAGATCAATCGGGGTTCACCCCAATGGAGCAAGAATTGAACTCAGTCCTCCTGTATTTTGGAACTTCCTCCTCACCACTAGCTGACATATCACATTCATTATTGGAATTTACGCTTTGAATTTACAGTTAAATAAACTGTCTTCACAGAAAGTGTCTTATCAATAACACCACGACTCATATCTGAAAGTTTCATAGAGAATTTCTACCTTCATAGAATCACAGAATGGTTAGAGTTAGAAAGGACCTTCAAGATCATTGAGTTCCAGCCATCCTGCCCTGGGCAGGGACACCTCCCACCACACCAGGTTGCTCCAAGCCCCATCCAGCCTGGCCTTGAACCCCTCCAGGGATGGGGCAGCCACAGCTTCTCTGGGCAACCTCTTCCAGTGCCTCACCACCCTCACACCAAAGAAGTTCTTCCTAATATCTCATCTAAATCTCCCCTCTTCCAATCTAAAACCACTCCCCCTTGTCCTATCACTGCACTCCCTGACCAAGAGTCCCTCTCCAGCTCTCCTGGAGCTCCCTTCAGATCCTGGAAGGCTGCTTGAAGGTCTCCCTGGAGCCTTCTCTTCTCCTTCCTCTTTTGAAATTTAGATAACTATTCTGGGTTGTGCCAAGCAATAATAACAGACTTCTGAAAGAAACCCATACAAATACACACTGTAACTATCTGTCACTCAAAACCATACCTTAATTTAAAAAAAATAAAAAACCCCAGTGTCTTAAAATCTCCATTTTTAGCTGATGAAGAAAAAATAAATACAAAAATCCAAAAGTGAAAAATTCTTCAGACTATTTCTAACTAACAAAAAATATTTGCGTGTATATATTTGCATGTTCTTTACTGCCAAGTGACAGATTGTTTTAAGATAAACTTTTCTCATACAAAATAGAGTTAACGTGTAGACGACTAAAATGCGCTGTGAACACTGAGAGTTGCTTGTTTATCTAATCTGATCTAAATCAATATGAAATTGATTATATTATATTGTATTATACTTACTATAAAAAAGGTGCAGAAGAAATCAATGTCTCAAATGCACGACGATCTCTTACTCTTGCAAAACTGCCCCTTAAACAAAACAAAGCAAGATGGACTGGTTGGATACAATACCAGTTAAATTAGACCTTTTTTTAAAAAAATAATGTCCATACTGGATTCAGATTAACTCTGTCATTTCAACATGAAAGTGACACAGGTCGTCTCAACCAGAAACAGAATTTTAAATTAGATTTATTTTGGGGTTTTTTTTTCATCATGGGGGCTGTCAGGCTTTGGGCAGAGAGCTTATTTAATTTATTCATCGAAGGTTTCTAAAACATGACTGAATGAAGTCCTCAGCATCCTAGTTTGACCTCAAAGTTGGCTGTGCTTTGAGCAGGGAGATTGGACTAGAGACTTCCTGACCTGAATTATCCTATATATACTCAAAGGGCTGTGGTCAAAAGATCAATGTACAAATGTCAGCTGGTGATGAGTGATATCCCTCAAGGGTCAGTACTGGGACCTGGGACCAGTACTATTTAACATCTTTGTCGGAGACACGGAGAGTAGGATAGAATGCACCCTCAGCAATTCTACTAATGACACCAAGCTTGATGGCATGGTCGACACGCTGGAGGGAAGGGATGCCATCCAGAGGGACCTGGACAGGCTGGAGAGGTGGGCTAATGCAAATAGCATGAAGTGCAACCAAGTCAAGTGCAGAGTCCTACACCCAGGACGTGGCAATCCCAGGCACAAACACAGGTTGGGCAGAGAATGGCTGGAGAGCAGCCCTGAGAAGGACTTGGGAGTACTCATGGATGAGAAGCTCCACATGAGCCGGCAGTGTGCTCTGGCAGCCCAGAAAGCCAACCCNTGGCAGCCCAGAAAGCCAACCCCATCCTGGGCTGAATCAACAACAGTGTGACCAGCAGGTCACAGGAGGGGATTCTCCCCCTCTGCTCTGCGCTCGTGAGACCCCACCCGGAGTCCTGTGTCCAGCTCTGGAGTCCTCAACAGAGAACGGACACAGAACTGTTGGAACAAGTTCAGTGGAGGGCCAGCAAGGACTAGGGATAAGGATTTTAAATTCAAAAAGGGGATATTTAGACTGGATATTAGGAAGCAATTCATTGCTGTGTGAGGGTGGTGAGGCACTGGAAGAGGTTGCCCAGAGAAGCTGTGGCTGCCCCATCCCTGGAGGGGTTCAAGGCCAGGCTGGATGGGGCTTGGAGCAACCTGGTGTGGTGGGAGGTGTCCCTGCCCAGGGCAGGGGGGTTGGAACTGGGTGATCTCTGAGGTCCCTTCCAACTCTAAACATTCCATGATTCTATGATTCCTAAATGTGAGCTTTTTCTGTCATGGTTGGTTGTTGGATGAACCAACCAAGAACATGGATAAAATTATAAAGTTTTCATTTATTTAGCTTTCCAGTGATGCAGTTTTCTGAAACGAGTACAACATCAGGATAGAGTTTCTGCCTGGAAGAAAACTGATTGAACTAATTTGGTGCCTTAATATTCAGTAAATTGAAGCATCCCAAGTAGAACATAAATGTTCACTGTAATAGGTTCGGGGGAGTTTGTTTTCTCACGTCTTGATGAAAAAGAAATAAAAGATTAAACATATTCTCGACAGCCGCACATCGGTTGCATATCAATATGGTCCAAAGTTAATCATATTGACTTTAAAGAGACGCAAGGTCTTACACGACAACGGGCTCGGTAGCGAGTATTTGCTCTAGATTTCCTTCCGCACAAGCTCAAAGGTTAAAAATTACAGTTTTTAGTTCTGCTGCACTTCGCACTCATGCACCTTCCTGTGCGCTTGTGGATTTGGCACATCGAGATCTTAACAATCAAATTAAAAACCAGCCAAAGCAATTTCTGACTGCCATTTCACTTAGATTTTGAGTAGAGAGAGATGTATATACCTATCTACCCTACGAGTCAGATATTTCTGCAGGGGAAAAAAATGCACAGTTCATGCAGTTTAAACCAAATCAGGATTCAAGCAGTTTATTGACTTTATAAAGACATGTAATTAACCGGCAGTCTATAAACTATATATTTGGGATCAATATCCGCGATACAAGAGGGAAGCCGCAATAATAGGTGCTTATGAATTGTTAATAAACATCTCCAATCTTCTAAACAGCCTTCTATAACTAATTTCTTAAAGATTCTAACCAGACACAGAGTTAGGTGAGCACAGACGGGCTCTCACAGGATGCCTGTGCCTTGAAAAAGAAAGGACTCTACAATTTTAAAAAGCAAAAAGTTGGGTTTCCAGCAGCAGATATCAGCTGGGTAGAACTTTTGATTCTGGGAATATCTTACGACTGTGTTTTACAATGTAAGAGCTCGGTGTCAGCTGAATAAGATTTTTCAAGGCTATAACTGATTGAGTTCATAAGGTTTTTAAGCCCTTAATTATGATAAAAAGCCTTGCTCTGAGTAAGGAACTGTCAGTGGCCTTCACTGCGAGTCCAGGTGAGCAACTACAATCTGAATGTCAATTGCCAGCGTCCTTTCTTCTCTCCACAAGAGAAATCTCCTATTCAGAGCTGAAATTCATCCGCAAACAAATGACAGCACTGGAATAATTTGGGAAATTATTCATTTGCCAAACCCAAGCATGTGATAATAATTCAGATATCTTACTGCATCATGCATGGGAGTAGCAGGTATGACCTGTCCATTGGAGACACACACCCAGCAGCAGCTGGAGGTTAGGAGATGCCTCAAATGGCACCAAACATCTCACTATAGATGAATTACAACCATTATTTCTTTTTTTTTTGTTTTTTTTTTTGTTTTACATCTATGTTGCCTAATTAAATAACCAAATGACATTAAATTACTTGGAATAGTGCCAGAAACCCACACTTTTCTAGCAATCAGTATTCAGGGAGTAGAGCTCTCTACTCTCTCTGCTAACTCTTGGATAACATTTTCTGGGGAGTCAACCACATAAATGCACACCTTTGTTCCTTTGGGATAGTTTTCAAGAGAGATAATGCATTAATTCATGGACAAAACTGCCCGATGTTTCAAATAAAAGAATAAGAGCAATTTAGGTTTGCCTACCTAATCAGAAAATTATTATTGCCATTGTTTTTAATTGCCAAAAACTTTTTGCTAAAACCTATGTGTAATTTTTTCATCATATTTAAAATGTCTTCTTGTATGAACAATGGCCGCCAAAATGATGAAACTGATTGAACAGATGTACGTGTTTATTAACAATTCATATTTTAAGTACCTGAGAGGATAATTGGACTTCTGTTTACTGAATGATCACGAAGAAAAAAAAATCAAATCAAATTTGCCTTCTGAATGGGGCTTTGTCCATTTTTATTCTATCATGCCAACATTTTACAACAGCTTTAATTTTTATCTCTAAAAATAGAGTCCTCCCAGCGTGCCCCATTGCAAAAGAGGTACCAAAAGTGAAAATATTTGCTTCAGTGACCCTAAGACAAACAAAATTTTGGCTGATGTGTGGTTGCTTTTGTGAAGAAGAACCCATTCCAGAACTCCTGTATTACCTCTAAGGGATTTTTTTTAAGACCTTCCCTCCTGCACCGCCTAATTTTGTTTCACTTTCAGGGATCATATACCACTACAAGCATCCCCATTTGTTAAATTATATTATGACTAAATCTGGTGTTAGCTATTGATTTTATTCATAGCTCCTGCATGCACCAGCAATCCTACTTCAAAAAGAATATACATTTTTAATGGGATTAAAAAAAAAAAATCACGGATCCAATATTTAAATCTATTTCAAGATACTTTTGCTCATCTTTTAATATTTAAAGGTCAAGCAACAAATATAATTCAGTAGAGCCTGCATATACAGAGAATACTTTCTTTTTCTGCAAAGTCTCAGAAAAAAGAAAAAGTAATTAAATTAAAGTGAGAAGAGTCAATAGAAAATATTTAAGGGCCTGAGGAGACATAACTTCAAAGAATAACAAGCAGCTCAACAGAAAAGAAGCGGGCTTAATAAAGAATTCCTAAGAATGAAGTATTAAGAGGAATATTCCATCTTTTTTAGCTACAGGAAGTATTATAATGAAACAACAGCAAACTAAACCAGAACCAAATGCATAAAAGCAAATGCTTGTTTTAGAGTATCTGTCCTGAGAGTTTACAAATATGAAAGGCCCTTAAAACACACGCTATTGCTTATTCCAGTCAGCAATTAAGGAAAGTAAATACTCTATGAATTTATTTTTAATCATTTATTATAGCAACCAAAAGCATGAAGTCAGAGTCTAGTCTGAATTTCACAAGAAATGGAGTTTGGTTCGAGTAGGTTTTTTTCCTAAGATAAAAATATGCACAAGGTAACAGTCATAAACTTGCATCTTGTGGCAGTTTCTCCTGAGATCATCTCCTGTATATTGACAAATACCTTCCCACCTACCAGTTACTAGAAAACATCTTTTTACTTGAACCAAGAAAAGGTAAAACGCATGTTGAGACGCTGACTTCTACTGGTGAAACAAAGAATATTGTCAGAAGTGTTTCTGAAAGAAGCATGGAAAATGAAAGGAAATCATGCCTGGGTGTTGTTTTTTTTTTTGCCAAATCTTATATCAAGCCAAATCTCCTTCCCAATAATCCGATGACATGCCTTAGATGTATGCCTTTCCTTACTCAATTTATCAGACATTCCGTTTCTGCAGATGCTGTTTTAGATTGTGCTATTTGAAGACACCTTCCTGGTTTAACACATGGAATGATCCAGATGTTCTTTCCTAACTCAAGTCTCTTCATCCTCCTTCCCCCCCCTAAAAAAAGAAAATAAATGCTTCATTTACCTTTAATTTATCTAGGAAAGTCCTAATCATCTTCAAACAAAGAAGAAGAAAAGAAAGCTCTGTCAGTCGTCCACCAGGACCCCAAGGTCCTTCTCTGCAAAGCTGTTTTCCAGGTGGTTGGACCCCAGTGTGCAGTGGTAGCACTAAACAGCAGTACTGAAAGATCCACTTTCTTCTCAATTCTTATTCAATTAAAATTTGAGAATACTTCTCAATTCTTTTTCAATTAAAAATTGAGAATACTTATGGCAGCTGTTGGGTCACAGAAGTCTATGCTATCCCAGTGCACCATTTCTGCATGAAAATATTAAAACCACTGGATTTCTTTGGGAATTTCTCTTCCTTCCACTTTGTTGTCAGCTTTCATAATTTTGTTTTGATCTTATGGATACCAAAATTGATGTTAGTTAAATTATGCTGCCCTCTGACGACAGAACTTCCAAAGTCGATATACTTATATATAGTATTTACTTAAATATATATTTACTTTATTTGAACCTCAAATTTATTGATTTAATTTGAACTTTGCCCTCAGTTTTATTACTGCAGTAACCCACCAGTAATCTGCATAGTGAAAACCTGTAAATTGCTTTAAAAATGTGTCCACTCTAAGGGAATATTTGCTTGCTTATAATTTGTAATTGTACCTGTAAGTACTACTTACTGTGTCATATTGCAATATGGGTCATCCATTCTGATAGAACAGATAATTTGGAATGAACTTTATTGTTCATTATAACAACTTTACTTTCATTGTAATTTTAGTTTCATTATAACATTACTTTCAAGCAAACTTCACTGTTTTTGGGGCTCTGCAATCATAATATATTTCTTGTCCAAATCATCCACATAGCTCATTTGCTAAAATGAGTTGGAAGGAATTATGATTGAAATAATCTTCTTCAAATGATAAAGATTTTTTTTTTTTTACTTTAAAAAGGCACTAATCTGCTTGTACTTTAGTAAAATATGACTAGCAACATCAATGCAGGAACGTCATAATATCACCTATTCCTACAATGTCCCAGATGAAAGCACACCCTCATTTCATTCAGTGCCACAGATACAAATACATTATAAAGATATATAAAATATATATACTTATTCATTTAAAAATATAAAAAAAAAATATTTTGAACTTGTTTACTCTTTCCATCCTTTCACTCAAAGAAAACAACCAGAATAATTTACAAGGCACTTGCAAATTTAAGTCAAATCTCCAACTGTCCTAGCATGTGGCTGCTTCTTTTTGAACTAAAATATTTTTTTCTCCCCATATGTACATTTTTGTTCCTTCGCGGATCAATGCTGAACTGAAATCTTTAAAATCACAGAGAGAGAGGATAGCTGGATTTACAGGATAAATACGCTCTGGTTTGAAGCACTTCCATTGCAACCTCTTTCCCAACAGGGGTGTTATCTTTGCACTGGCTTGCACAGTGTGGGACTACTAAGGAAATTTACTTTCATAGAATCACAGAATGGGTAGAGTTCAAAGGGGCCTTCGAGATCATTGAATTCGACCATCCCTGCCCTGGGCAGGAACACCTCCCACCACACCAGGTTGCTCCAAGCCCCATCCAGCCTGGCCTTGAACCCCTCCAGGGATGGGGCAGCCACAGCTTCTCTGGCCAACCTGGGCCAGGGTCTCACCACCCTCACAGCAAAGGGGTTTTTTCTAATATGCAATCTCAGTCTCCCTTCTTCTACCTTAAAACCATTCCCCCTTGTCCCATCACTCCACTCCTTGACAGAGAGTCCCTCTCCAGCTCTCCGGGTGCTCCTTTCTTATCCTGGAAGGCTGCTCTAAGGTCTCCCTGGAGCCTTCTCTTCTCCAGGCTGAACAGCCCCAGCTCCCTCAGCCTGTCCTCACAGCAGAGGTGCTCCAGCCCTCTCAGCATCTTGGTGGCCCTTCGCTGGACCCTTTCTCAGAGGTCCATGTCCCTTTTCTTTTGAGGACTCCAGAGCTGGAGTTCTTTTGGGGCAGCAGTCCCCTGAGTATGTATCTTTTAATAGACTGATGGACTCAGATGTACACACGGTCGCAAACTACAACACACTGCAGTTTAAAATACTGAATTCCAAAATGAAAGAAGAAACTCTCACATTCATTCTTACATTAAAAAGGACAAAAATCTCCCGTTGTTCATGACACAAATATAAGAGGCTGCTGTACATCCAAGGTCAACGCAAATATCTTCACTATGCAAACAAACCTAATTCATAGGGAAATACTACTTTCTGTGAGGTTCTCAAAGAATTTTGTGACGTTATGATCTCTTCCCCTCCCAAGCAAACATTACCGAAGTTTATTCAATAATGGCCAAGGGAAGCATAAAGAAATAACCTGGATTCACCAAAAGGAATATCACAAGCGCTACCAGTTCTTAAAAACAAATAAAGAAGAGAAATATCTTGAAACAGTGACCAGAATCGGAGAAATCTCCTTTCTATTAAAACTCTCCAACTACTGATCCAAAGAATAACATTCTTGTGCTTTCTCTATAGACAACCCTCCCTTTATTCTTGTGTGAAATGGAGAAGGAATTCGGTAGAAGCACTTGTCCAGTGCCAGAATAATCTCTAATGCCAAAATAATCTCTGTATCTCTAATAATTACTTCAATACAGACCATTTGCAAGGGGAAAAAAATATAATCATTTCATATTGATTTATTATTTTATATGCACATTATTTCTAACCCATTAGAAATTAGAAACATTTCTATCAATGCTTTTTTTCAAGATAAAGAAAGAATGGCGGTTGTTTTCTAAAAGTCTACCATTTCTTGGAAAGTACAGAAACCTTTCACTTAAAGCCCTGAAGATTGCAGCTAATCTTTTCAGATGAGACTCTAATTTACAGAACTGGGAAGGAGGTACGTGCTGGTTTTACACCACTTACTTTCTCTCTCCCTTTGGTGTTCCTTCCACTTTCCTTCTTAAATGGGTTCACGTCCTTCAGAGACCAAAGTGGAGCGTGACAGAAGACCACTTCCATTGTGTCCACTCTTACCTTATATTGAACGCTCTGCCATTGGTCACTCCAAAAACGAGTGAATTATTAACATTTCTTCATTTTGAGAGCTTTCTTCTGCTTTGCATCTTCTCTCCCTTGAAAATCTGTTAAATGACCACATGTGAACCATTATACACAGCACTAAGAGAATCATAATGATAAATAATGCTTGTCAATAAGTATATTTCTTCAGTAATCAAGTCTGCATTCTAAAATAGTGACAATTCATTTTTCAATAAAATGAATTTAATGTAGCACTACCAAAGAAGCTTCCCTATTGAGCACCAGTCAGAATTCTTCCAAGATCCTCAGGGCTGAACGTTATACAAGAGATCCTAAATCATTTCTTCTGCTAAAAAAAAAAAACAACAGAGAAGTTAATATTACAGAAAAACAACCAAAACAACCAAGTAAAGCACTATTAAAGCTATTATTTCTTAAATGTTTATTTCAAACATGAAAAAGGAATTACTATAAAACTGCAATGTGTGGAATAGGCCTCGCTTAGGCTTTCTTATACACGCACACATAATTATGCACTAGACTTAGTTTACTCGAGCACAGAATAAGTTTAGATTCAATGAGCTGGAACATCCTGATTCAGATAATGATTGAGCAAGTAATTTTCCTACTAAAGCACAATAGTGATGTTTTTCAGTTCTGACAGAAGAGTGGAAGGATTCTTACTCTACTGGTATTTGATCAGTTCTCCAGCTGCTAGGCCATAATTCAATTTAAAAAGTGTCAGATAAACTCCATTAAAGAGCGGATTCAATTGCATGATAATTATAGACATATGCAGACAGCTCGGGTGAGAACTACGGGAGTCCTGAAAAAAAGGCAGATGACAAAGACAACTAGTTAGTGACCACATCATTCAAAGAAAAAGAGCAAAGAGAAGCAAAGAACAGTAGAGGAATTAGGATAGAAATATATGGCAGGAAGAAAAAAAAAAAGGTTTTTTCTCAAATAAATCTAATCTTTACTTAGATTTTGGCTGGAAATACCAAAAGCAGTTCACATAGAAGCATCTCCAAACTATTAAAGACCGAGAAGTCTTCCAACATGCAAGGAGAAGTTTCTACTGACATGTCACGATGTCAAGACTGGGACCATAATTCAGAGACTTGCACTTCTGGGAAGACCTCAAGAAGATGACAGGATCACAGAGTGATATGGGGTTGGAAGGAACCTCTGGAGATCATCTCCTCCAACCCACTGCCAGATCAGGATCACCCAGAGCAGGCTGCACAGGAATGTGTCCAGGAAGGTTTAGAATGTCTCCAGAGATGGACACTCCACCACTTCTCTGGGCAGCCTCTCCCAGGGTTCTGCCACCCTCACAGGAAAGAAGTTCCTCCTCATGTTGAGATGGAACTTTGAATGTTCCAGTTTTGTGCCCGTTCCCTCTTGTCCAGTCCCTGGGCACCACTGAAAAAAGCCTGGCCCCATCCTCCTGACACCCACCCTTTAAATATTGATAGCATTGATGAGATCCCCCTTCAGTCTCCTCCAGACTAAAAAGACCCAAGTCCCTCAGCCTTTTCTCATCACAGAGATGTTCTAGTCCCCTCATCATCTTCAAAGATGCAAACCAAAACAATTGACAAAATAAAAACGATGAGCCTATTCTGTCTCAGCAGGTCCAAGCCTAAAATGAAGTTCATGTGAGAAGTTCTAGAAATCACACCTCGGGTCTGTCTCAGACCCTCCAAATAATAGCACTGCCTGTACCTTGTCAAGCTCTTTCTGCATCAATTAACTCTTTTCATTAAATTAAAACACCAAAGGGGACACCTTAGCCCATGCAAAATCTCAGAGTAGCCTTTATCCAGTGATTTATCTAGGACAATTAGAGTAAACTCTTTGTGCCAGAGCAAGCTCAAGCAAAGAGCCATCACAAAATTTACAGCTCTGAATTTTTCCTCCGTGTGCCTGGCAGGCTCACAGCCCCTAGAAAAACACAGCAAAAAAGAAACCCAAGGTATTTCTTGAGGGAGTCAGAGAAAAAAAAGGAACGTGCAAGCATGTACTGCAGCAGGAAACAAGAAGATTGAGAGGAAAATACGAATATCAAATAACATCCCAAAAGGGCACTGAGGAACAATATTATTGTAGGTTAAACATACTGGAAACTATAATTATGCCAGAGATGGCACACTAAGAAGAGCAGGTCCCGTTTCAAATGGCTCAAGACATTTAAGAAGTCGGCTGATAACAAGTGTTTCAAATAAGGAAAAAGACTAAATGTGTCTCAAATTCTCTGCTGATTTTACTATCTCATCTGAAGGTTTATGTTTTTCATTTTTTACATGACATCAGGTATTTCTTTGATGTTGAAAGGAGCTTGGCGAGTTAAATAAAAAGACATGAACTTTTGCATGCCTACATTCGAAAAATATAGAGTACTAAATCCATTAATACAAAAAATGCTAAAAAAAACGAGTCAAGTGACTGTTCCTTTATTTTCTAAATATAGGGGGGAAAAAAAGAATCCTTGCCCAAATATTGGAAATATATTAAGGGAAAACACGTAATACCTGAAAAATATGGATTTTTAGGAGTAAGTTGAATACTTTTTTATTCATATTATTTTAAATTAGATAACCAATTAAATTAACTATTTGAATGATTTTTTTTTTCAGAACAAAATGTAAAAGGGGCTGATGGAGGTGGATATTTTAAAATAAAAAACCTTCTTAAAGAAGCCATAGTCATTTAGGTTGTTGCTAAGCAAAACGGTAAAGTATCGGTGGCACAAAAGGGCTTTCTATTCTATCTTCACGATGCCTATTTTTAAAATGCCCATCTATTTTTACATCAGATTTGAAGTTATCCAAAGAAGCCAAAGTCCTAATTCTAGACTTACAAAAGCATAGTGAATATAAAAATAAAATGGCTAGTCTGCCTTGTGGAGCTAAACCAGATAAAGTCAAGGGAAATATTGGAGGAAAAGGTTATTTTAAAATTTTCACCTTCAATAAGTCAGACTGAAACCAGCTGATGGTGCAATGTGGTACAGGCTTCCAGTTAACGCACGCTTCTGAGTTACAGACAGTAAGAATTTCTGTAGATCTAATTAAAAGGAATAAATTAATTGCATGACTTTTCCGTCCCACATTCCAGTTTCTCATGGGTGAATATTAGATATGAGAAGAATTTTCACTGCCCTGTCTCAATACTTTCTTTAAGGCTTAACAAGAGAGGTGTCCTCTGAGACTGCTTATTGGGTCACATGTTGTGTAGAACTAAGGGCAGACCTTTAATTATATCCTTCATTATCCAAAAATCGAGTGTTGAGAATACGTGGCAGGGTGTTGTCTTCAGGGTGGGATGAGGGGGCAGGCTCTGTGCTGAGAGGCTAAGCCCACCCTAGGATCGTTACCAGGTCCAATGGACCCAGCAAAGGGCACAGCTGAACTCATCACCCAAGACGGTGACTCCTCTGTGGTAACACACTTAAAGAGCAGAGGATGCTGAGAAGGGAAAGGAGAAAGGAAAAAGAAGAGAGAGAAAGAGCAGAGGGAACGCCAAGGCCATTGGACGTTATCATTGAAACTTTCCATGGATTTTGCCCTGCTGTAAATCAAAACTAAACTTTGGCAGGGCTGTTTTGCTGACTGCACAGTCACACTCCGAGCTGCCACAACAGCCTGGGTCAGGACTATGTTGTGTAATACTATTAAGGTCATTTACTCTTGAGAAATTGTACAAGCTCCAGCTGAGGAAAATGAGCAAAATGTCACATCGGTCATTCTCCTACACCATCAAAATTAGGTATCTGCATCAATGCCAAATGCATCATATATTTCAATTACACTTATAGCTGTTCTGTCACATGCCAAGGATACAAATAACCCCGCTTCTGGATTCCCTGTTGTTATTTCGTAAGTTATTTGCCTATACCTGAAACTGCAAGGTCAGGACTGCCACGACAGGTAAAACTGCTTATGTGCCATATTAATTAAACTTTTCAGCTGGGTTGCCATTAGTTCTGTATGACGTCATAGCCCATTCATCATTATTCATTTGCCTCTTAGGCTGCTGGCAAGATAAAGCAATCTTAAATCAAAATGAGATGAAGTGAAGCTATGCTACGGGTTCTTAGATCGCTTGAAAACGTGGTGTTTTCTGACTCTGCCTGAGTTTTATAGGAGACAACATTGTTGTAAGATTTTGTTTCTTGTCTTTTCAGAAATTAAAACAAAACTCCTGAAAGCAAACAGACAGAAATAACTGTCTGTTATAAGTAACAGTTATAAGTTATAATAGTATGTTTAAGGGATTGATTCATACAGCTTCCAAATTACCTGTATTATTTTGACAGCTTCTAATCTCATTATATATATGCCAGACATTACAAATTTATGAATCACTACAAAGAATCCATTGGAACAGAATTCTGAATGTCCCAACCAGAAAAAAAAAAAAAAGATTCACGTATCACCAAGGCCTCACTACAGCAGTGATAGAAAAATTTAGGTACCCCTCAAATTGGATCCTCTAGTGACCATTCCCTTCTAAAAACTCCTCAGGGGGTAGAAACTATAGAACAGCAATAATTTTAAAAGGGCAAACCGGATTGTAGCTCTGCCATGGAACTGTGGAAGTGGTTAAACCTATTATTTTTCCAACTTTCTACACATTCTGTCAGGGGTTGGAACTCAATGATCTTGAATTTCCCTTCCAACTCTAATCGTTCTATGATTTTATGATTTTAATATTTCAGACCGCTGTCTGTTTGGTAACTTTGCTTAGGTGTGTACGACCGGTATACGAATTCCTATATAGAAATGCATTTTATTTTGCATTTTAGCAGGAAGATCTCCAGCCTGTTTCCAAAAACTAATTACTTAGTCTAAACTTTTTTTTTTTTTTAAAAAACGAAACTCATTTTGCTATGTATATTTAAATATTCTTTTTGATTCAGGCAATATTGCTTCCAGAAGCAACTAAATCATTCACACTCTCACCGATTCTAATTTGCAAGACCTAACAAATCTCCCTGTGAGAGAGGAACTCGTGGATTTTATGCCCTATTTAGAAACGTGGAAAATCAGATGCAGTGAGAAAATGGCCAGGATTGTTTCCAAATATTTGATACCAATCCAAAGCCCCCTCGAGCCTGAATTTATTTGGCAGGACAAACAATAGGAAAATATCATTGCCAAGACCCTGTTGTCTATTCCCATGTGTGCTTAATTATTTTTGGTTGTTGATTGCTGTTGGGATTTTTGTTTGTTTGTTTGTTTGTTTGTTTGTTTCTACAGTAAATTCCCCAAAACAACTGCTAAAGCTTTCAGTTCATTTTACAGAAAGCTGTGGATTTCTAATACTTAAGTTGTATCAGGCAAAAAAACCCCAAAACAACAGTGATGTCCAATTTAGCAGTTTCGAGTGTTATTTCCTTAATCGATGTAAAAATGCCATTAAAGAGAAAAAAAAAAAAACAAAACAAAANNNNTCAAATTAAAAAAAAAAAAAAAACAAAAAAAAAAACACCCAATAAAAATCCAAAGCCTATGTTCATTTTTTTCCTCTAGTCTTCCAGTGTGGAAATGGAAATACTCATGCAGCCATGAAGTCTCTTCAGCTGGATGGTAGTTTTTGGCTTCCCTCCAGGACCTGATGTCAGATGGACTACTGGAAGAACATTGTTTGTCATGGCAGGGGGGTTGGAACTTGATGATCTCTGAGATCCCTTCCAACTCTAACCATTCTAGGATTCTATGATTAAAGTATTGAGTAGTATTGAGTTCTGGTCTCTTAAAATCATAGAATCCTAGAATGGTTAGAGTTGGAAGGGAGCAAGACCTGGGCACTTGACCCGAAATGCCAACAGGATTATTTCATACCATGAATGTCATATTCAATATAAACTGGTAAGTTTGCTTTAGTAGTAGTAGTTCTACTCATCTCTTCATCTCAAGGATTTCTTCTCTTCCTTGATGGCTGCGATCCTGGGAACTGCGTGTCCTCATTCTGGAACCCTGAGCCCTTCCCTTCCTCCCGAAGCCCGAAGGTTTTGTATCATTCCTAGGAGAGTGTATTTCTGCTAAAATATAGCATGGACCTGTTCCTCCAAAAATATTTTAAGACTGTGTTTTAATATTTCTGAAATTATAAAACTGAGCTACTCCAGTTTTCAAAAGAAGGTTTGTCTCCGAGTGAGATGCTTAAATCTCTTAATGTTTTAATTCTTTTCTTTTAGCAGAAAAAAATAAAAAAATGCCACTACTTATTTTATGTAAAACATCACAGAATATTTCTCCTTAAATCTAAGTACAATTCTTACACTTCCTGGAAATTAAAGATTTCCTGCTGCTTATAAAATGAGAATGTAGCAATCAGCTAAATTCAGTACTCCCAGTCATATCTCTCAGACTTGTCTTGACACCGTGCACAACGTGGTAATTTTATCAACAGAAACATAAGCCCGTCAGCAGTGAGTTCTTCATACACGTTTAAAATCATGGCTTGTGAAAACAAGATCTCACTGTTTAGCAGATGGGAAACTTCTCTAATATAAGGCATTCTGATTTAAATCGTCTACCTTGAAAATAAGGTTATTAGGTGACACTACAATATTGTGGTTTTAAAACTATTTAGAAATGACCTAATGTTGACATAAAAAGATTTTATCTAACATAAACCCCTTTTATGACGTTTATGAGTCATTTTTCCATAATTTTTTTAGCAATTTTTTTTTTTTAAGGGATAGCCAGCTACATCACCTGATAGATAACTCCCCCCTTGCCCCTTTCATATATAAGCAGTCCATAGAAGGCTTGTTTCCTTTTGATGGGGTGTTGCCTCCCTGCAAACAGTGTTCTTTCTGAAAACAGAGAGGTGTTTTAGAGAAATAAAAGTGAAGTAACAGAAGAACAGTCCACAGCTGTGTAGAAACTCCCCATAAAACACCAGATTCATAATCCCTCCCACTGCTTTAGCTATAAGTGTCTGTCCTATACAGTCTGCAGTCTTGAAGACATCAACCCTGAGCATGGTTGTGGTCCTCTTGCCTGCATGATACGAGATCTGCTACATGTTTCAGTGGCAGCATTTTTATCTTATTTCAGTTTTATTTGGGTGGAATTGGAGCAGGGAAAATAAAGATGGAACACCTCTTTCAGTGGATGCCAACCTCTTGCAAAGGCCAGTGAATAATAAGTTATAATTAGTACCTATAGCATAGTACCTATACGCTAGTCCTTCACACTCTTTCAAAATGACTTGGACTTAAAACAAAAATTGATTATTGAAAAAAATTTTCAGTTCATCAGATGTAGTTTACAAAGTAAATTCTAAGAAGCTACTCTTTAGAAAGGCATCAGTACTTATAAATAGAAATAAAAGTGATAATCCAAGAAGCCGTTTAAAATGACAATTCTGACTTTCCAACTATCTAGACAGATGCTAAAATCCATGCTAAGACCTACGCTCAGATTCCACACTGTTCAAGGCAACAGGCATTTACAGGCTATTTAAAATGGCACCAATATTTGTCAGTTGATGAAAATAATGCTCTTAATTGATCCACATTTTGAAGGGGGGGAGAATGCCTTTTAGTACCAAACAGGGCTTTAAACAGATTAAGAAAAACAATAAAATAGGACCTGAATCACGTCATGATGGGTTTACTCATAATTTGTCAATTCATTAAACTTGCTAAAACTAAACTAAAATTTAAAAAAAATATTTAAAAAAAAAAAGGCCAATGGCAATTAACTGAGGTAGACAGACACATAAAGAGGGTTATGTTTGTTTTTCAAAGTAGGTAGCTATAACTTGCTTCAGTCATTTTAGACCCAGGAGATCCAGAAAGGCCTCCCCTGATCTAAAACTGCAAGACTTAGGGAATTCTTCAAGTTCCTTTTTGAGACAACATATGCTTTTCTTTTTGTCTCTCCTTGCAATTTCCTGCCTCAGAGATACCTATTTACCTCGAGTCTAGAGACAGTGCCCTGACGAGTTATAGGTCCAAACACTTATCAATAGTTTAAAAGCAGTTTTTATGTAGCTCATAAGGGGTCATTAACTACTTCAGAACAAGCTACTTTCACAATGATGTTCCATTCTGATAAAATAAGCTTGCTCTGTCTTTACATTGAGAAGCAGTTGAAGAGCAACACAGTAATATTATTGTATTATCATAGAATCCTCCAGGCCAGAAGAGACCTCCAAAGGTCATCTAGTCCCACCTCCCCGCAGTGGCAGGGACAGCCCCAACTAGACCAGGTTGCCCAGGGCCTCATCCAGCCCCAACTTGAATATCTCCAGGGAAGGGGCCTCAACCACCTCCCTGGGCAACCTGCTCCAGTGTTCCACCACCCTCAGAGGAAAGAACTTGTTCCTAATATCCAATCTCAGTCTGCTCTTTTCCAACTTAAAGCCACTGCCCCTTGTCCTGTCACTGCAGTGGAATGCCAACTGAAGCTACAGCCTAATTATTTTCCTTTGTCACCCCTCCTTTTCCTCATTGATGGTTGTATTATCTCCCCAGCCTTACTGTAGCCCCCTTTAGGTACTGGAAGTCTGCTCTTAGGTCTCCTGGGAGCCTCCTCTTCTCCAGGCTGAACAACCCCAGCTCCTTCAGCCTGTCCTGGGAGCAGAGGGGCTCCAGCCCCCTGAGCATTTTCGTGGCCCTCCTCTGGACCCGCTCCATCAGGTCCATGTCCTTCCTATCTTGAGGGCTCCAGAAGATATAACGATATAAGCCCTTTTTTCCACTGCTTTGGTAGTTTTTACCTCAGTATGGTCAATGTAAATAAATTTTTGAAATTGTCTTACACTACTAGAAGAGAGTCATTATCCAAATTGTGAGGCAGCAGAAAAAAAACCTTTGTGGAGCAACTAATATGTTTTTGTACGTTAATTTAATTAGCAGCAGTGCTTTAATAAAGTTGTGTGTTTGCTTTATTTCTGATCGGCTTTGTGCTGTTGTTTTTCAGCGTTTACATTTTGAAGGACTTGCCTGAAGAAGAGACTTCACTTTTTAGCACCACCTGCAGAAAGCTGCGGGAAAATTTAAGTAGAAAAACGGTTACAATATTTTACCTTTTTACATGTATTTCTTCAAGATCGAGGTGCTTTATATTGCATTTTTCATTGCTAGAGGCAATCTAAAATACCTGTCCCTTCCTTATCCCTGATCATTTAGACACAAACGGAATAGTTTCCTCTAAAGACTGCCTTAAATTATGGATCAGAAGAGTCTTTTACTTGCAGGGGATTTTTTTAGATGAGTAGGTCAGGCGGCAGATAAATTCAACGTTGAGGTTGGGAGCTCAGAGCCACACTGTCTGGAGGAACAGCTACCTAAGAAGGACACAGAATTTAGCTGGAAGAGGAAGGCTGAAAATCGAGTATTATCTAACCATGTTCCCATTGAAATCCGTAATTATTTCCCCATTAAGCCAGCGTAGATTATGAGCAGTGCTGACTGCTCTCAAAATTCCTACCAGTATGATTTTCAAAAGCTATCCAGATTACAGAAAGAAATTAGAGTAGTACTTATATGCAAATATAACAGCTCTAAAATGTCATAACAAAGACCAGCAACGTCAAGTCATGAATTTAGCTATCTCTTTACTAATTTGAAGCCAAAATCTACTCAAATCAAGGCAGCTGGCCCAACTGAATTTTAGTAAAGGTAATGAATTTCATGTGGTCACAGGTCCGTATCTCCAGACTTCTTTCAGAAGGAAAGCTAATGAATTTGCATGGAATACATAACTTAATATTTTCCCTTTTCAACTCCACCAAAGTACTTCTGGTAATTTTTACCTCAGTAAAATTTATACATCATATATGAGAGGGCAGTGTCAGCATCCACCTTTTTTTTTTAAAAAAAAAAAAAATATTCAAGCTTCATCAATACACTGCATTTGTGTAGCTTCATTGTGAATGTTAAACCGATGGGCAGGTGAAGAAAAGTGACTATTTTTTTAAACACACATAATGTTTCACAGAACTCTCCAAATATAATTTATGAGGATGCGCCTGCCAAGGATCAAAAGGCTAATACACATATATTAATGTATTTTTGTGAATTCATGAGAAAGAGTTAGAAACTGAGACACATTATTCTACTATTCTACTATGAGATTATTGGCTAAAGCCATGTTTTCCCTCTGTATTTGTTGGTATATACTCTCTTTTTTATAATACATCTACTGTCTCTGCACCTGACCTTTACAATAAAAATATTTTAATAATAAACAATTTCACTGGCAATATCAGAGGGCTATAAAAGAATCAGTTGTGAAAGAACTTGACAGGCTGAGAGAGCTGGGGCTGTTCAGCCTGGAGAAGAGAAGGCTTTGGGGAGACATTCTAGCAGCCTTCCAGGATCTGAGGGGAGCTCCAGGTGAGCTGGAGAGGGCCTCTTGGTCAGGAAGCGTAGTGATAGGACAAGGGGTAACAGTTTTAAATTGGAAGAGGGGAGATTTAGATGAGATTTAGACCTTGAGAGCTGTGGCCAGTTCTGGGCCCTTCACCATAAAAAAGACATTGAGCTGCTGGAGTAGGTCCAGAGAAGGGCAATGGAGCTGGTGAGGGGTCTGGAGAACAAGTCTTGTGAGGAGCGGCTGAGGGAGCTGGGGGTGTTCAGCCTGGAGAAGAGGAGGCTGAGGGGAGACCTTCTCACTCTCTAGTCGGTTTCTTCTCCCAAGGAACAGGTGATGGGACAAGAGGAAAAGGCCTCAGGTTGTGCCAGGGGAGGGTCAGATTGGATATGAGGAATAATTTTTACACTGAAAAGGTTATGAAGCCTTGGAAGGGGCTGCCCAGGGCAGTGGTTGAGGCACCATACCTGGAGGTTTTTAAAAGACAGGATGACATAGGGCTTAGTTAGAGATGGGGTTTTATTTATCACTGTTAGGCTGATGGTTGGACTAGATGATCTCAAAGGTCCCTTCCAACCTAGACAATTCTATGATTCTAAAAAAAAAACAACATTACCATCAAGAGATCCGCATATACTTCGGTATGTGATATGAAAAGTAAAATTAATTGAATTAATTAGCTGAATTAGTTACACATTCTCACCGTCCTCTCAGACAGTTGACAAAATCTTAATGAGATGCTTCTGCCAACACCTTTGATCTTGGTGGGATGAAGAAGTAATTTGACCAAGGCTTTGGGAAGTTCTCTTAAGTATCCTCAGTGAACGTGCTACGTTACTTGCTCCCAGATAACTCAGAACCTAAATTTCAGACTGTTACTGATTATTTACTAAGTAACAATAACAAAATAATGGTTTCTAAGTGATTTGAAAATGCTGGGTATTAACCTTTGTGAAGTGCTTTGAGAAAAAGGTTATGAAAGGCTCTATGGAAATGGAAGTACTAATTGATCTTAATGGGTTCTCACGGAACAGAAAGACAGTACGTACCATAATTCAACAAATTACCTGCTGTTTTGAAGTCTGTGTTGTGCTGGAGTGGACGGACAAGCCTTTAGTGGAAAGCGAGCGAAATATCATTTCTTGATTAGCTATCAAGATGGAGTGTGATTTTTTTTTTCCAAAGGAATGTCCGCACTGACGAGGTTCCAGTCTCTCTGGTCGTCATGGAAATTATTGTCAGAGTACAGAAGGCACACCTATACAGCTAATTCATGATATTTTTTTCCCTATATGCAATACAACTTCTTCCTTGAGTGAAATTTGGGTGGACTTTGTTTCTTTGTTTTATGGACCATATTTCTAACAGATATGTCACTCCTAAGATATAAAATGAAATAAATAAACCAGAAAAATACCCAATTATAAAAGCTAGCTTTGTGTAGCATGAAAAATATCTTTCTCTTCTGGATTTTATTTTGGAATAAATCTCTAAACGATTAGCCACTGAGAAAGTAAAACAAAGAATCTCCTCCCTACTTGGAATTTCCTGATTTTTTTATTTTAATTTTTAATTTTTTAATACTTAGTGAAGCATAAAAATTGGATCTGCAGCTGTGTAGCTACCCTTACATGTGATTCAAAGGTATAGCATAAGAAGACAATGCATGTTGTTGTACGGAGAATTGCTTGGTGTCCTCTGATCCTCCCATATCGGAGAGGATAATGAGCATACTATTAATTTTCTAAAGTAGCTCATAATTAAAATTCTCTTCCAGACTGTACCCGGGAACTTGACTTAGCCATAAACTGTGGAATCTGAAGTCAATTTGTCACTAAAAGAATTAAACATGTGGTCAAAGGTCTCAAACTCATTTGTCAACAGGTGAATATAATTTGCAATGACTGAGTGAAATATTTATGAGAAATATTTCAGCTGTACCTCCCCATCAGTTCCTAACAGTACGTCTTTCTCTTGTATCATGCTTAGGTTTCCTCTGTCCATCTGCACCCTAAAGTAAATGGGTTCACATGGGAAAAGTGTAGAAGAGGTCACCAATACTCCAAATCCTCTTCCAGGAGGACTACAGCGTTCATGGTTCATTTTTCCTCCCTCTTAGGTAACTTCCAGCATGTTATCGAACATATAAAAACGACTTGTGCTTTCTCCACTGGTTGACAGTTCCATGCAAATTTACCATCTCTCATGTGTTTTACACGTTTTGGGGCCTTTTCTTACCACTAAAACTCTGAAAGTGACCATTGTTTTGCTCCTTGAAACCTCAGGAACTCTATTATTCTCTTGTAGCTTGTACTTTCAAGGCTTTGGCTGTCACACCATGGAAAACACCCCACTATGCTGCACATTTTTAAGGTTCATAGATAGTTCAATCTGTACAGCAAGAAGAGTTGTTATTACCATCTAGGAGTTAAAAAAGATCTACAGTAAGAGGTAGCAGGCGACAATTTTGCAACAGCTAAAACAAGGTAAATACCAGTTATCTGGGCCTTAGGTACTTTGTGTTACAGATATATAAGGTAAATCACAGCTCCGGATAGGCCAAAGCAAGTTTTTAAGAAGTCTGATAAACCTTGTGGCCTCTAATGTTAGTTTAAGGCAGTACTGTATTTACTGGGCTGCTAGGCAACATATGACTAGGAGTTATTTTCTTTTTAAAAGTAAAATCTCCACGTTCGACAAGCTGACATCCAAAGGCATTTTAGGAGCACAGAGGAAACAGAACTACGAGCACAGATGGTCTTACCAGGTGTCAAGATAATTCTTCTCGAGGACCAAACACTTAACCTGAGAGAAGATGATATTTTCTGAGTGGCAGTGAAGACCACTGCCCTGCTGTTTCACAAAATGTTTTTATCTGATGACTTACAAAAGACCAAAAAAATATTTTTTTCAGTTTCTCTTGGCACTTAGGATTCTTTTAAACCTTTCTTTATGGGAGAAAAAAGTAGTTATTTGTTTCCTCTGCAAACAAAAGTTTTAGAAAAATCAGTGTGTGATTTATTCCAAAGGTCTGACCAACTAAAAGAAGGGAGACAATCTGAATTTCAGGAACCCCTTCTACTTTGTGCTCGTGAGACCCCACCTGGAGTCCTGTGTCCAGCTCTGGAGTCCTCAACAGAGAAAGGACACAGAGCTGTTGGAACAGGTCCAGCAGAGGGCCACCAAGACACTCAGAGGGCTGGAGCACCTCTGCTGTGAGGACAGGCTGAGGGAGCTGGGGCTGTTCAGCCTGGAGAAGAGAAGGCTCTGGGGAGACCTTGGAGCAGCCTTCCAGGATCTGAAGGGAGCTCCAGGAGAGCTGGAGAGGGACTCTTGGTCAGGGAGTGGAGTGACAGGACAAGAGGTAATGGTTTTAAAGTAGAAGAGGGAAGATTTAGATTGGATATTAGGAAGAACTTCTTTGGTGTGAGGGTGGTGAGGCACTGAAACAGGTTGCCCAGAGAAGCTGTGGCTGCCCCATCCCTGGAGGGGTTCAAGGCTGGATGGGGCTTGGAGCAACCTGGTGTGGTGGGAGGTGTCCCTGCCCAGGGCAGGGGGGTTGGAACTCAATGATCTTGAAGGTCCCTTCCAACTCTAACCATTTTGTGATTTTATGATTCTACTCTGGTAGCTCTTTTCTATTCATTTAGAACTCTGTCAAAGGCAGAACCTCATCTATAACATACCCAGCTTCATTCAGGTTCACCTGCCTATGAGACAAGATGTTCCGTCAAATCCTCTGGATTTTTAAGAACGCCATTTAATTCCCCTCAGTTTTTAGTCCGGATTGCCTAAATAACATGATTTTTTAAGTGTACGCTTCAGGGAGAAAACATACAAGGAACCTTCCTTCTACTACAAATCTGGATTTTAATTAAAGGTATTCTGATAATTCATGAGATAACACTTTGAAACTCATGGTATCCCCAAACTCAATTTACAAAACTTTCCCAAATCTGTTTCAAAGTTTATAATTGCCAATCCTTTATTAAAAAACAAACATAACTCCACTGAGGCCTACCTAGATCTTCTCATTAGACTTTGTAAAGTCTTCATATGTACACAAAGGAGCACAAGTGTAGAGTTTATGTTTTACATAATCCCCATCTGGAGAGAAGAAAGAAAGTTGCTCAGTTCTTTAATAAAGAAAAATGACATTAATTCAAAAGCAGCTTTTACAAGTGGTGTTGCTAAAGAACATGCATTACAGAAGAGGGAATGAGTGAAGAGGTCAGAAGTGGATTGATAATTACAGTGTACTTAAACATATCCTACACTTAACATCCCAAAACAGAGGAGAATAAAAGAAATAAATTTTCCAAAGGACTGATTTCCATTTGAAAAAATCCCAGATTATCAAAAGCAAAACATTGATCAGAATCATGTTAATTGGGAAAAATACACATGTGCATTGTGGAAAGAATTGAAAGTAGTTAAAAAAAATTAAGTACTTTAGATTTTTTAGAAATCCTCTAATTTTGAAGTCTACTTTCTCATCTAGAATAGTTTAAAAGATGAAAAGATGGATAGGGATGTACCTATTTTTTATTGATTTTGTAATCAGATATCTTCTTGAATATCCCATATAACTAATTTTACATTACAGGGCTTCCCCCACCTCTGCCCATGGTCAGGACCCCCCTTCACCTCAGTCCTAGCCCTCCTCCTGAACCATCCTGTCCTAACTGGGGTCCCTGGCACAGAGGTGTAGGTGGTGGCCCCAGTTGTGACTAGTTAGGGGACACCAAGGCCATGACATCCCTCAGGAGCCTGACAGGGCCAGCCTACTGACAGGACCCAGCAACTATTTGGACTCACAACACATGCAAAGCACGTATGAACAACAGCAAGGGGTTTTTTTTTTAAGATCTCTAAGAAATTGAACTGCAATGCTCATAAAAGCTCTCACTTTCCTAGGCTTTTTTGTCTATTCTGTGGGATTACACCATCTAAACTGGGACCTTCCGAGTGTTTTGCAGTGTATTCCCCACATGGCCAAGCACATAGACCAAGAATGGGTCAGCAGAGCATCTAAGACTTCCATCTAGGTTGATGCCTCAGGGGCGGCAGGGCTGAAAGCTGCAAATGGGAAATTCTCAAAAGCTTTCTATATATTCCTTGTATTCATAGCCTTTTCCTCGGAGCGTCTGTACAGCAAAAGGGAAAGGTAGTGTCCCTGCAATCGGATCTCCTGCCACTAGGACTGAAGAGCAAGTTTCTATTTAAAAAAAAAAAAAAAAA
>VZRU01015466.1:21134-51067 GCA_013398155.1 Pedionomus torquatus | reverse complement strand
TATATATATATATATATACACGTGTGAAACTCCATTTCCTAGGCCACTCTGTGTCTAATATTGTTTATGAATTTTATATTCTTTTTCTGACTGAGTTTATTATTTCAGTGTATAGGACAGATAAACTCCCTGGAAACCACTGCCCACTTGACTAGGAATAGATACGTGAAACTGCAGGTTTATTGGCATTGTATATGACCGACTGAAACATGAAATACTTCATCCACATCCCTAATAAACAAAGTCTGGCGTTTTCTCTCGGGTCTTAAACAACAGCACGGGAGTTTCATTAAAACTTTGTGGTTTCACAGTGACAAAACATCAAGCATAAAATAAGATGGCTGAACCTAAGCCAATGCAGTTTTACTGAAACCACAGGGATTGTTGGTTATAAACAACGCAGAATAGTACATTTGACAAGGGTCACTGGAAGGCCATGTTTTCATCAATAACGGAACAGAATGGGAGTTATGAATTTCTCATCAATGGTCCCAATTTGTGCTGTATTTTTGTGTCTTTCAACTGGTAATTGTACAGATATCTTCCTTTTTAATTTTGCAATTCCCTCTTCCTGACAGGGGCAGAGTGCATGATCAGATAAATTAAAATAGAAAATATTGTGGGAAAGTATTTAAATGCTTTTGGTTTTCTACTGATAGATATACTTTTGTCTTCTGCACAACATATTTCAGAGAATCATAGAATGGTTAGAGTTGGAAGGGACCTTCAAGACCATCCAGTTCCAACCCCCCTGCCCTGGGCAGGGACACCTCCCACCACTCCAGGTTGCTCCAAGCCCCATCCAGCCTGGCCTTCAACCCCTCCAGGGATGGGGCAGCCACAGCTCCTCTGGGCAACCTCTTCCAGTGCCTCACCACCCTCACACCAAAGAAGTTCTTCCTAATATCTCATCTAAATTTCCCCTCTTCCGACTTAAAACTGTTATCCCTTGTAGTGTCACACCACTCCATGACAAATAGTCCCTCTCCAGCTCTCCTGGAGCTCCCTTCAGATCCTGGAAGGCTGCTAGAACGTCTCCCTGGAGCCTTCTCTTCTCCAGGATAAACAGCCCCAGTTCCCTCATCCTCTCCTCATAGCAGAGGTGCTCCAGCCCTCTAATCATCTTTGTGGCCCTCCACTGGACGCGTTCCAATAGTTCTACATCCTTTCTCTGTTGAGGACTCCAGAGCTGGACACAGGACTCCAGGTGGGGTCTCACGAGTGTAGAGCACAGGGGGAGAATCACCTCCTTGGATCTGCTGGTCACGCTGCTTTTGATGCAGCCCAGGATGGGGTTGGCTTTCTGTGCTGCCAGAGTGCACTGCCCACTGTTGAGATTTTCATCCACGAGCATTCCAAATTCTTTCTCCTCAGGGCTGCTCTCCAGCCATTCTCTGCCCAACCACATCCCCAGGTGCAGGACCTTGCACTTGGCTTGGTTGAACTTCGTGCCATTTGCATTAGCTCAGCTCTCCACCCTGTCCAGGTCCCTCTGGATGGCATAGCATTTTTATTTGTATTTATCCCTTATTTACATATTTATTTTATATCTTACCCTCCTTCCTAGCTAGAAGGAAGAGCTAGCCGGCTGCATTCAACCATACCTCTCATAGGCTGCATCTCAGCTGGTGAAATCCGGAGCGTTTTCAAGCTTCAGGGCTCTGGGACAGATCCTGCTCCATGGCCTTTAACCAACGCTGGGCCAAAGCCTCCATGAACATCACTCCACTTTACTGCTGCAGAGGGGAAAGACATGCACAGGAGTCGGGAGAGAACCATCACATAAGCACAGGTGAACCGAAATCCTATGATTCTCTAGGAAGTCAGCTGTCCTCCCAGATCACATCAGCTTCAGAGAACCTTCAGCAAAGGGTCTACAGAGTAAGACCACGGCTACAGAAATTCTAACTAAAAATATGGTGCCCAGGAAAGACCAAACCTCTCCAAACTATTATGGGGTGGAGAAAATAGCCATACAACTCCCAAAGTAGAAGAATAAGCAGGTGTTTTCCTCCGGGGACTTCCTGGTTCTATGTTTCCATATAGTTTTTTGCTAAATCATAGAATCACAGAATCCTCCAGGCCAGAAGGGACCTCCAAAGGTCATCTAGTCCCACCTCCCCGCAGTCGCAGGGACACCCCCAACTAGACCAGGTTGCCCAGGGCCTCATCCAGCCTCACCTTGAATATCTCCAGGGAAGGGGCCTCAGCCACTTCCCTGGGCAACCTGCTCCAGTGTTCCACCAGCCTTAAAGAAATTTTTCCTAATATCCAACCTAAATTAGGACCTAAAAAACGAATATGCAGTGTAGTTTTGTTTGTTGGTTTTTAAGACTGTTTCAACTATTTCAGGTCATGTGTTGGCAGTGGAGAATGAGCCTCCACAGGTGTAACTGCCAGCTAAATCTCAAAAGAGCAAGACCAGCACAGTTTCTTCTGGTTCAAAATGTAAAGGATTGGCAAGGGCTCCACCAGTCCATAGAGTCTGTGCCAAAACTCAACATGCTAAGGGTGTAGATAGGTAAGTGAGGTTTTTTGGTTGGCGAAGGGAGTGCCTTTTTACCACCAAAACACAGTTAAACAAATCGTCCAAACTATTTTTAAATTAAATTTTAGGACACAAAACTCCTGAATGCCTGACTTAGCTGTCTACAGATTTTGTGAGAGGA
The DNA here is from genome assembly GCA_013398155.1 of Pedionomus torquatus. Lineage (NCBI taxonomy): Eukaryota > Metazoa > Chordata > Aves > Charadriiformes > Pedionomidae > Pedionomus > Pedionomus torquatus. The sequence continues at coordinate 48,398 of VZRU01015466.1, read as the reverse complement.
GAAAATGACACATGAAAGGCAATCTAGTCTAACATCAAAAATGCAGTCTATTGCAAAAAAAAAAAAAAAAAGAAAAAGAAAAAGAAAGAAAGAAGAAAATTTAAACATTAAATAACACAGTTTGCCTTCTTGGGAGTCATAAGATAGACTAAATTAAATGCCTGTAGTTTTGATGTAGATTTTTCCACTGTTCCCCTTGTCAAATCATTTTGATGGTTCTGCATAAGTGACATTCAAAACATATTTTAGGATTCCAGAATGAACCTTATTTTTTTTTAATGAGACTGACAGGACAACATTTACATTAAAAACATTTACAATTATAATCTAAGATTCTGTAACACCTAATTTTAACAAAAATGCTTTTCTTACTCTTAGCATTATTACATTTTTAATATCTCGCTAATATTCTAAGATTTCATACCCACATTTACACATGTACGGGCATTTAAGTAACGGAATTTCACTTGTTAGAACTGGAAAATTAAATAAGCAGTTGTGTTGTTATTAAAAAGGTAAATAAAAAAAAATCCCAACACACAGAAAAATTATTTCTGAAAAGAACAAAATCTCTAGGTTTATATAAATGCTTCTCCTGTCACAGTGAAGAGATCAGTGAAGTGCAAGCAAAATGTTTCTATGTGTTGCCCAGATCTAATAGTAGACTGAGCTGTTGAAGGAAGGTGCACATGGCACAGAAGACAAGGCAAAGAAGGAAAAATTCAAAGCACGGGGCAAAGTGTGTGAATTCAGCGTAAACTGCAGACTCTGACCTTGGGGAATAACGACTGAGCCACTCTGCATCAATTAGCGAAGGAACGAAAATCCTACTTGAAGTTGAATAACTGCAAGGATATTAAACTGAACAGATCCATGAAAGGATGTTGGTAGAGTGACGAAAAGTTTCTTGACCTGGAAAATTGTTGCAGTGCTAGAAACCCTGCAAAGCGGAAAAAAAAAAAAAAAAAAAAAAAAAGAAATAGACTATGTTAAGTTATGCATAGGATTCCGGCAGTGAGTGTATTACAGCTCCCTAATTTTTATAATCCATTACAGAAACATAAATAATAGTCTTTTGTGCATTTTCTCTTTAATCCTACATGTGCTCTCTGAAACTCCTATCTCCTCAGTCAGCCTTCCTAGACAGAGGAGACAGACCCATGTGCCTATAAGGAAAGACCTGAGAAAAAGCCAACCCCATCCTGGGCTGCATCAAAAGCAGCGTGACCAGCAGGTCACAGGAGGGGATTCTGCCCCTCTGCTCTGCGCTCGTGAGACCNGGTGCACTGCAGAGGACAGGATAATTCAGGTTTTTGCAGTGTGACTGCTCCCCCTTGGGCTAGAACATAATGGCTATAGCTGCCCTGGTTAACAAATAGTGCTGGCAGCATTCCCGGTCACTAGGTAACAAATACTCAATAGGTAACTTGGCCAAAGCTGAATTAAGCCTCTTGATTTTTGAGGACAGGAAATTTTGCATAGAGGGTGGGATATTCAGTGTGAGCTTGCCTTAGCGGCAGAATACAGCCACGTTTATTTTACTAGCATCAATACAGCTTCTGGGTACTTGGCTGCAGAGACCAAACAGAATGGCTATGTGAAGAGGTACCAAGAAGGAAAAGCATTTATTTCCTCTTGAACAGCATTATGCTTCAGAGCCTGGCATTCAAATGTGGCCCCTCTGTGCACAGCCATCACAAATGTAAGTGTTGAAGCAAAACACATATATACAGAGACATATATATATATATACACACACACACATTTCTCCACGTCCTTCCACTTACAGCATCTTCAGCCACCAAAGGAGTGAGAGAAAAAGCACTCTCCACTTCAGCTTTTTCTCTGATGTGTACATTATAGTCGATCTACTCTGGCTTTCAAAAGGAGTAGATGCATGTGAACCATCTCTGGCATAATTTTGAATAAAAAATGTGAGCTTCAGGCCATGGAGACAGGAGTTTATCCCTAATGCCTAATTATTAGCTTGATGAGATAGCTTCTTGTACACCCAAAAGCACATGAATGTTTAATGCTGTTATGAATAACAATATGAGTAAGAGACTACTGTATAAGCATATACATATACCTTCATATCTAACATGAATAACAAATTATGTATGATTCTTTTGTGTGTATGTGTAAATTATATTAATTGGGATACACACAACAGGACACTGAAGATTAAAATTAATGAAGTTATTTTTAACAACCGAGACAGCCCACCTCAACATGATAAAGTCTGGGTAAATTTAATAAAGGACAAAAATATTGATAATGGACATGGATGAGGAGAATCTATTGCACACCAGAGCACATTCCTTGGAGTTCTGCTGCTTTGTTGTAGAGCAACAAAGGCAAAGGAAAGCAGATGAAAAAAGCAAGGCTGCTATTCCCTTTTTACAACATGACAACAGCTACAAAAAAGCCTATGGAATAAATTATGTTAAACGTCAGTAAATGTATCAAGCAGCAAGATTTTCTAGAACATCAATCAAAAACAGTAGGTAACATTTTAAAGACTGTCTTCAGTGCATGAAACTCATCCTCTATCGAAGTCCTCTGTGGGACTGAGCAGAACTGGTTCATGGCACTTTGTCTTGGGACACAGATTAAATAAATGGATGTTTGGTGATCTGGGGATGGGAAGCAGACCCAAGTTCCCCTAGATACTGAAGCATGCTTATTTCCCCCAACAATAAATTAAATAAATATTCCCCATCCCCATAAACACTTCCCCATCTCTGGAGGGGTTCAAGGCCAGGCTGGATGGGGCTTGGAGCAACCTGGTATGGTGGGAGGTGTCCCTGCCCAAGGGGGGATCTTAGAGGCCCCTTCCAGTCCCGAAAAGCCCCTTTTAGGACCCAGGGCAGGGTCAGCTCGATGATCTTGAAGGTCCCTTGGCCAACAGCATATCTGTTTTGGAATCAGCTAGCACTGGGTCTATTGGACATAGAGGAATCTTCTAGCAGCTTCACAGAAGCCACCCCTCCAGCTCCCTCCACTACCAGAACCTTGTCACACAAACCCAATACATCATGATACAGAAATACTGTATGTAAAACACAAAAAGATATTTCCTGTCTGTAATGCAAAGGTTTTGATTGGAATACCGTGTTTAACTTGAGCACTGTGCTTCAGAAAAGGTGGATTCTAATTAGAGAAAGTTCAGAAGAGAGCAGTAACAGTGATAGGGAAACTAGAAAAAAAAATCCCCAGAAGAAAAGACTGAATTAATTGAGTTTCCTTTATTTAGCATGGAGGAAACTTGAAGGGATCAAAAAACCCCAATGTTCATATATGCTAAAAGTTGTCACAAAAAGGAAGGTTCTCTATGTCTATAGGGAAGAGAAGAAAAAGGAAGGAGCTAAAATTTAAGAGAAATCAAATAAGCTATAAGGCAAGATAAGCACTGGAATGTGAACAACTGGAATCTGTTACAAACAAGACAAGCACCTACCAGTTTCAGTTTCCATGTGTAGGAGCACCAAGCTGGGGTAGATAAACTTGTGAGTTGTCCCTATGAATTATTTTCTATCTGTTTACAATTCTGGAGGCAATCATGCCTTCTGCTTTACCACGAGGCTTATAAATACATTAATGTATCTCCAGCCGAAGTACTTAGCAGAAGATACCAAAATGTCTAAGAAAAATTAGATCAATTAATAAATAACATAATGAAATTAAACATTTAGATGTGTTGAATATTCATTAAAAATCCCTAATAAATTTTAGAAAATGTGGGTAATCCCTGAGTGAAAGAAGGCAGCAAATAGTGGTTTAGAACCTGGGACTGGTTGTGTAGAATCACAGAATGGTTAGAGTTGGAAGGGACCTCAGAGATCATCCAGTTCCAACCACCCTGCCCTGGGCAGGGACACCTCCCACCACACCAGGTTGCTCCAAGCCCCATCCAGCCTGGCCTTGAACCCCTCCAGGGATGGGGCAGCCACAGCTTCTCTGATTGTTTCTTGCCCTTTGAGTATTGTTTCCCAGAGAGTAAGAACGGTCAAAATGGGGGAAAAAAATCAAGTAGACATGGCAGAAGGCAAGTATGGAGGAACATGAAAAGGAAGACACGAAAAGGAAGTGGACAGATGGTGGAAGAGGGGACGGGCTTCACAGGAGGGATTCAAAGACATTGCCCACTCATATAGACATGCCGTGCGGAAAGCCAAGGCTCAGCCAGAGCTGACGCCAGCAAAGGAGGTGAAGGCCAACATGAAAGACTTCTCTAAGTACATCCTCAGGAGAAGAAGGGGCTCAGAGGGGGAAGGGACCTGGGGATAAAGGTAGTGAAAAAGTCTTTTTCCAAAAGGCTTCCAATCAATCAATTTCCAATCAATTCTTTGATTCTGTGATTCAAATGTTCTGAACAGATTCTGTAAAGAAAAAGAGTATTAAAAGTAGTAAAAAAAGTTAAATCAAAACACTCTTTTAAAAGAAATCAGGCTGATATCACCAAAATAAACTGTGAGAAAACTAATATCTAAGTTTAAAAAAAAAAATAAAACATGGCAATAGATGTCCACATTAAAAAAGAATAGCAAAATTATCAATAGTATAAGCAAATTTTATCTACAATCATATAGAAATACAGATCTCATGCCAGAAGTCTTCTAATGCAACCTCCTCCTCAGATCAGGCCTGACCTCCATGTTCAATCAGGATACTCAGGACTTTTTAATGCCACGTTTTGGAAATCACCACGGATCACCATCCCAAACCCTCTCCAGAATACGTGTTCCAGGACTAAGTATATTCCAACTTTGTACTTTCTTTTTTTCCTTGGAATCTACTTGGAAATTTCTTTGCTGCAAACTGTCCCCCTTTCCCTTCTGCTGCATGTTCCTGAGGACAGGGTGGCTGCATCTTCTGCATCCTTGATGGACAGGAGCAAAATAACCTTTCCTCAACCTGTTGCCTACATTCTTGCTACCACAGTCCAAACCTGGTGAACCTTCATCCCCACAATAAAATGCTGCCTCATAATCAATTTGCTCTCAAGCAGAACCCTGAAGTCCTTTTTCTCCCCCCACTAAATTTATGTTCTGCAGCCAGTTGTCCCCAGCACATGTGAATACAGGAGGGGTTTTCTTTGCTGAACTTGGAAGCTTTTGATGTATTCTTTCCTGATTGATTCCAAAACGCTTGGATCTCACCCAGTATCTTGGAAGCCAAGACAGGAAACAACCTCGGGCAAAACCGCTATCCAATGTAATTAAATAAGTAACACACGCTGAACGTTTGTCATTATATGTCTAAACTTTGTTCACACAAAAACGAGAAATCAGAATTTCGTTTCAAGTTAATAGGACTCATATGGTTCAAATATATATTCCTTTTTTTTCTACAGGATTGTTAAGACCCAATAGCAGGCACAAGCTGGGTAAATTACGCCAGCATCTTTCTCAATTAGCAAATTAAATCATATTAAAATCACTGGCGAACTGCCTTTATAATATTGTTGCTATCTTGGCTTTTTCCCTGTCTCTCTGTAAATGGTTTTGCTGTGAAGCTCTGCTGTCAGGTGCCAGCAGAGTCGTTCTCTCAGTCCTCAGAAAGCAGACATATGTTGGCACTTCTCCATCCCTAATTTTGTCGGAGTGCTTCGCTTTCTCTCACAGTGTTCTTCCTGGCACAGACCTTTGCCAGCAACTGACAAAAAAAAAAAATCCCCAAACAACTGGAAATGGAAAAAATAAAACTAAAAATAAAAATAAATGACTTTCAGGGGCAATCCCTGTCAGCAGCACTACTTGACTGTGGTTCTTGCCAGAGATTGTTTCTTTTGCCTGCGGACATCTATGTGGGAACCTGTTGGTTTTGTTGCTGCTGTCATTAATTTCAGGGCCCCCTTTGTCCTTTAGAGAACATCCATTCAAGCCGATTGCTTGTATTCAACTGCTTAGAAAAAGCAGTGCTGCTGCAATCCAAATGGTCCGGATTTAATTTTCAAAACTTCGTGCAGGGAAGCCAACGGGTATTTGAGACGTAGGAAAGAGGTTTAAAAAACTTACTGTAAAACATCTACTTTAAAAAAGATAAAGGATCCACATATATTGTCCAAGAGGAACGGTATTCACAAATTTCTATCAAATACAAAATTGCTACGAGGTCCTAGAGTCTTCTCTACACTCTCCTTTCAGGTATTTACATTCATTGACAAGATTCCTTCACGGTTCTTGCCTTCTCTGACCTAAACAGCTCCAGTTCTCTCAGCCTCTCTTTGTATGACAGATGCTACAACATCTTCATCAGCTTCATGGGCCTTCCCTGAACTCATGCCACGTCTCTCTCGTACTGAGGAACCCACGCTTGGACACAGCACTCTGTTGTCAACCAGGATCCCCAGGATCTTCTCTGCAAAGCTGAGATGTCCACACAGATATCACCCAGCCTGTAGTGGTGTATCTGTTTGTTCCTCACCCGAGTTATTTAAATTGTCTTAAGTTTCACTAAGAAGTGACTGATATTTCTTTACAGTAGGAATGGTATATATTCTGCACTCATTTTTCTTGGACACCTTTACAGTAGAACCACAGAACTGCCCAGGCTGGAAGGATCTTTCAGATTATGGATTCCAACCATCAACCCAACACAGACATCACATCAAACCATCACTAACCCACATCCCTCAGCACCACCTCTGCCTGGCTTTTAAGTAGTTCCAGGGATGGTGACTCCACCACTTCCTTGAGCAGCCCATTCCAATGCGTAATAACCCTTTTGGTGTCAAAATTTTTACGTCTGATAACTTGAAAAATTCACCTAAAGTACAATGCACTGACGGTCATCTGAACTACAGGTCTTGCATATGCCAAGAGTTTTTCAAAATAGATGCAATATTTTGGAGAAAAGATGCCTGGATGTACATGACATTCAAGTGTTTTATGCTGTTCTAAATACGTTACACATATTCTGGAGCAAAAAATAAATAGGAAAAAACCCAGTCAAACTGATTTTCAATAGAAAGGGGGATTATAATTCCATGTTTTACTAAATCTTAAGTTTCTCATTGTGAATTTCCTCCAAAAAATACTTTTTTACTGATCTATGATTATCAAAATTAAATTTCATATTTGCACCACCAAAAGAATCTCAGGGGACTGGAAGGGAATGACACTGGCTACTGTGTTCTTGAATACTTATGAATTCAATTTTGTACACTGTAGGGCAATTTTTAATGCAAATTGTAATATCTCAAGAATTTATTGGAGAAAATATCCCACCGATACTTTGAGTCAGCTGCCTACATGTTGCTTATAATGCAGTTCCCTGTATGATTGGATTAACAACCTTTCAGTGTGTTTCAGGCTAGTCTACAAAGAAGTCAATAATCACCACCTAAAAAAAATAAATCTTGTTTTTTCCACAACTCTGAAAACGTTCCCCAAAACTAGTACTAGAGCAGTACTTTCCTCCTACCCTAAGGAACAAAAAGAGGGAGGGGCTGGACAAAAAATGTAGGTAGCCAGATTAAAGGGTTTGGCACTGAGGAAGTCAGAAGTGGAAACAGCCCATATTTTTGGCAAATATTTCAAATCACTACTTACTGCATGAGAGAGATTTTCAAACACTCAACTTTCCATCAGAGTTGAAGGAAAAACTCAATATTGTTAAAACTGTTGAGCAAATTAGTTAAATGACCTGTTAAATTGCCTACTAGAAATCTTCTTCCTTTACTCCTGTTTTTCCCTAAGAACTTTGAGGAAATCATATGTCTGTTTATATTCAAATTAAAATGCGAGTGATATAATTTACACAATGACGTCACATAAAATACAATTATGCTTTTCATTTGCATCTCAATCAGGACAGAAAAAAAAAAAAAAAAAAGAATGAGAGCTCTATGAGACATATTTAACACTCCAATAAGTCAACAAATGTATCAGTATTGCATATCGGTATCCTTGAAATCAGTCTTTGTCATAAAACATCTTGATTTATACATTGCTGGTCCAAGCATGGTCCTCTTGGACCATGGAACCGGTGTCTGGAACTCGATAATTACCTTAAAAATCATCACCCCTTCCAACCTGAATTGTTTTATAATCCTGTAATTCTCTTCTTGAAAGACTTTAGGTTTCCTTTTGCATTCAGAGTCATGGAATCAGGGAATCGTCAGGGTTGGCAGGGACCTCTCAAGATCCCCCAGTCCCACTCCCCTGCTAAAGCAGGGTTGCCCAGAGCACATCCCTCAGGACTGCATCCTGGAGGGGCTTGAAGGTCTCCAGAGAAGGGGACCCCACACCCTCCCTGGGCAGCCTCTGCCAGGGCTCTGCCACCCTCACCCCAAAGAAGTTTCTCCTCATATTCCAGTGGAACTCCCCGTGTTCCAGCTTGTGCCCGATGCCCCTCGTCCTGTCCCTGGGAACCACTGAAAAGAGTGGTCCATCCTCCTCCAACCTATCCTTCAGATCCTTATGAGCATGAAGACGGTCTCCCCTCAACCTTCTCTTCTCCAGGCTCAAGAGTCCCAGCTCTCTCAGCCTTTCCTCATCAGGGAGATGCTCCAATCCCTTAATCACCTTTGTTTCCCTAACAAAGCCAGTGGGAACATAGTGTAGGTTACATGGTTAAATTGTATGTAGGCCTTCATTTTCTTTTCTTGACGATAGCAGTTTTGAGCTGAGAGTTTAGGACACTAACTTCTCAGCAGATATGAAAAACGTTAACCAATTCAGAGAAACAGGAGGTATCAAAAATAGCAAATGTCTCCAGAAGCATGTAATTTGTAATGTTCCCAGACAGTTCCTCTCTGCGGGTGTTTTATTACTTTCAGACGGATTTTATCCAAACTTTGTTGATTACAGATCAATCAGACTCCTGAAGCATTTCAAGGCACAGCTACTTTAAGTGTCTTTTCTCCCCCAGGATTATTATTATCTTATAACAAACACGCCTCTTGCAGTCCTCTTCTTATTACCACAAGAGGGGTTTTACGTATAAAAGTAAATTACTGCCTTCATTGAAAACTGCCAGATATTTCACATGAGAGGTTACCTAAGATTAATTTAAAATATCCATGCAAAAATCTAGTGTACTCGCAATGCTTTTTGGAGCCTGGGCAATTTGATTTTATATTTTAAGTGTTCGGTCTGGAGGCAAATACCAAAATAAAGAAAAAATCACGATTTTACATCTGCAGAGCCCATCAGTCTAACCTCAAAAGTCTTTCTGCTGTATTAGTATTGCACAGCTTTACATGAGCAACCCATCACCTTAGAAACTAATTTAGTAACAGAAAAAGGAGGATAACCATTCATAGCTAGAGATACACTTTAAAAAAAAAAAAAAATTAGCCACATTTCCAGACTTTTTTTTTTTAAAAAAAAAGTCTGGAAATGTGGCTAATGGAAATTAAAACTACAAGTTCCAGTTTGCACAAAGAATGCAAGCAAAGTTAATACATTTCTCTGATTTTCATATTTTTTTTTTTAATTTTGAATACTGAAACAGTTCCCTAAAGTCAATGGAATGATTTCACTATCTGAACGTTTGCTCTTTTTTTAGTTAGTAAAGGAGTATCAGCCCTGTGCCAGCTCATTTATTGAAAAGATAGATGAAAAAGGCTGTTACTTTAAGCACTGTATAACCTAAGGCTTTTTCTCTACAATCAAATAAAGCGAGAAATCCAGCTAACTAGAACAATTAACTCACAATATTTTCCTTTGGGTGCCAAAGCTGTACTTTGGAAAACTCTTGAGTAAAACATCAGACTTTCAAACAAAATATCGAAGGATTTGGGGAGAGGAAATATTGCAAAATAATTATTGTACACATTAAGGAAAGAAAACCTCCACGGCATGAAGTTAATTCCACAGTTAGAATATTATGGAAGTGGTATCATAAAAGATTTTAGAGAGTTTTACTTTGCTGCAGATCACGTCATCGGTAGACGGGCTGAAACGATGAAAAGACAGGGGAGTTTGTTAGGACCCTGCCTTGAACAGAGCAAAGAAGGAAAAGGTAAAAGAAAAAAACTTAAAGAAGAAAAAGAGATCAAAAGCTGGAAAATCTAAAACCTTTAAAAGAGAGTAAGATCATTTGGAACATTAACAGCAAGTAAAAGAAGCCATACCCTCCCATTTTGAAACTTCTGGATGGAATTCTGTCTGAACTAAACAGATATAAATATTTTCTAACATTTGTACCAAAGGCCTTCGATTTTCCCCACCTACGTAAGAGCTTCACAAAGAACAGTCCACACACGGTACCCAAAACCAGGCATCAGATTCAGTTCACACTCAAACCCTACAACAGGATACATTTACTGTAGAGATATGAGAAGTGCGCCGATATAATGCCGGACACGGGTACCACAGTCTGGATTTTCTTTCAAAATCCAGTTATATATCTGCAATATATAAATTGTAAAAAAAAAAAAAAAAAGAAAACCACCAAAAAAAACCCCAAACCAATTTTATATTAAGTTTGTGTCATCTTAAATCAGTGTAATTTTGACATACTTATAGAAGCATTATGTAAATTTAATCTTGCTTTGCATGTGGCATGTTCAGATTGCTAATTCTTAAGCTTTCTTCATAAAATAATTCATAAAAATGTCTCCCTCATTTTCTGGTACACATAAAATTGGATTTTTTTTTTTCCCATTTCATATTTCGTCATAGATGTCCTTCTTAAAGAACTGAACACCAGCTTGTGTCCAAACAGAGGAAGTTATTTTACAGCCATCCATGTTCTTTCAATTCCATTTAAAATGTCTGAAAAAACATTCCAAAGTAATCAGAGTTAACGCTGCAGCTAAATCACCAGCCAGCCCCCAAAAGCAGAATTAGTTCATCATAAACCATTTTTGCTGGAAGATTAGCTTAAATGTCCATTGCACAGTCTTTTTTTTTTTTTATTGTTTTTCTTTTATTTTTTTCCCCTATAATTTCTTCTAATAGCTTTGATACAGGTTAAGCTTTTCCTGAGAAACTTCGGAACCTATTTCTTTCTTCTTTCACGAGAAAAATGTCATACATAATGCAGTATCTCTCCTTGTCTAAACACTGAAATAAACCATTCCAAAGAACTTTTTACGTTAGGAGAATTCTACAAGTTTCTAGGCCTAATAGATTACGAGGTTCAGCTCTGCATCTTCCATTACCGTTGCTACTTAATGAATGGGAGTATCATCTGTCAAAAGAAGATGTCATTTAAAAAAACACAGAAGAATTTGTTCTGTCTCTGGATGATAAAAAAAAATATTAATTTCTGATGATGGTTGTGTTACATTTGTTTCTACAGCCAAACCCATGCAGCATTCCTAAGTTGCAGTTACAGGAACTCAAGAAGCTATATATTTATATATCTATTTATTTTCTGATAGCTAAAACAAACCCTGGCGACAACTCAGACCCCACATCAAAAAGGAAAAAAACCCAACCAAAACTCTTCTATTCTTGGAAGATGGAATTTTGTTGTACTAGTGAGAAAGCAGGTGGAATTCAAACTACCGACATTACCATGAGCTGAAACAATATCATGAAGGGACGGACCACATTACTTCATGTTCTCCATCTCTCCAATCAACAGAAAAAGCAGGTGATGTAGAGCAAAAAATTAAGTAGTTTGGGTTTAATTCACCGCAAAGGAATAACGGAATTAAATGGCAGGAGTCCTCATACATTTATAACAGCTTGTCTCCTAGAACATTTCTTCTGCCTAATATCTAGAGGCTGGCTTCATAGTCATAAACTCACAACTTCCATGGATAGCAAAGTCCCAGTTAGGGACCATGTTATAAGAAAAAGAGGGGAAAAAAAGGAAAAATCAATTTGAGATTTTAGACTTTCACTTTTCTCCCACAGATCTATGTCTCTACATGGTAAAGATTACTTCAGACACACCTCAATATTTCCTAAGAAAAACTGGTTTTTGACATGTTGACAATATTAATATCTGCATAAGAGATGCTAAATTCCTCCAGTTCATTAAATTCTGCTTTCAGTAAGACTGGGAATTTATTATTATCATGTCCTTCCAGCCTACTAAGAGCTCTTCTGGACCATCCTCAAATCCTTCCTTCAAAGCAAAACCAGTGCTTCCCCGTGCTGACCAGTTAGCAACATTGATCAAAAGGGAAATGTCTGATTATCATTTGAAAAAAAATTTATTGGATTCTTCTTTTTTGGGACATGAGGTTATTTTTTCGGAAAGCAAAGATGCTTGTCTGCCTGAGCATATGGATATTGTAACTGCCTTTATTATTATCATTATAATTATTATCAGTTTTATAGGGTTTTATTCTGGTTTTAACTGTAGTTTTAATTTCAACCTAGTATTGCAATAGGTGCTTGGGTTTATTTTTATTTGTTAAAAATCAAGAGGGAGGTAAGAATACTTTACTCTGTTTAACAACATTTTACATTATGAGTGCATGAGTCCTATTTGTCACTTCTGAATCTTTCATGTCAAAAGATTTATTTGGATTTATTAAATAGCAGATGATCATAACATTTGCATATGCAGCAAAAAAAAATGTATCCTTGGAAACTGTAATGAGCATAAATTAAACACAGCTGAAAGAAAAAGACAGCTACTTTGTATAATTCCTGTAGCACTTTAAAATGATGGTCCAGTTAATCAATGATGAGTCACAGTGCAAATCTTATATTAATCCTTGCGACACGTAAATTAATAGCTAATTGGAACATTGTGATGAATGTTACTACAATAAATACCATGAATAATGAATGGGATGTTGTTATTTTTTTTGTAGCTTCTGACCAAATCATGCGTTCTATTGATTAAATAATCTGTTAATCCTTCAGTGTCATGGACTATCATGTGCAGTGAGCACTTGCAGCCCAGAAGGCCAATCCCATCCTGGGCTCCATCAAAAGATGTGTTGCCAGCAGAGCCAGAGAGGGGATTCTACCACTTTACTCTGCTCTGGTGAGACCCCACCTGGAGCACTGGGTGCAGGGCTGGAGCCCTCGAGAGAGGAAAGAGATGGACCTGATGGAGCGGGTCCAGAGGAGGGCCATGAAGATGATCAAAGAGCTGGAGCACCTCTGCTACAAGGATAGGCTGAGGGAACTAGGGCTGTTCAGCCTGGAGAAGATGAGGCTCCGGGGTGACCTAATCGCAGCCTTTCAGTACCTAAAGGGGGCTACAGGAAGGCTGGGGAGGGGCTGTTCACAAAGGCTGCTGCAAAAGCACGAGGGACAATGGACTTAAGTTGGAGAAGAGTAGATTTAAGTTGAATATCAGAAAAAATTGCTTTCCTCTGAGGGTGGTGGAACAGTGGAGCAGGTTGCCCAGTGAGGTGGTTGAGGCCCCTTCCCTGGAGATATTCAAGGTGAGGCTGGATGAGGCCCTGGGCAACCTGGTCTAGTTGGGGGTGTCCCTGCCACTGTGGGGAGGTGGGACTAGATGACCTTTGGAGGTCCCTTCTGGCCTGGATGATTCTATGATTCTGTTTCCAACGCATAATGTTTGTATTTGGTCTAAGGATTAAGACTGACTTAGCTGTAAAGCAGGAACTCCTAAAATGAAGATTTGGGGGAAGGGGATATTAATGATAATGCCTTAGCACAAACATATATCTATCTGTACATCGAGAGCGATACAAGAATGGCAAGGTTAATGCCCAGCAGGAGTACTTTCAGGGACACAGTCAGTATCCCTGTGCTTAATGTTATTGTAATCTGATTGAATTGTTTTTAGCTAATTAAGTATGGGACATTTTTAGTCTTTCTACTACTACTTTCTCCCTTGCAGAAAATGAAATGGAAATGGAAAAGGAAAAAAAAAAAGAATAGGGAAAGGGAAAGGGAAAGGGAAAGGGAAAGGGAAAGGGAAAGGGGGAGGATGCAAGGTCTGTTGGTATGGAGGACTACATAAGGGGGAGGGATCCAGATTTGTCCATTCTGCCTTTCATGAGAGGCCACTGTTGAATTGAGCCAACAGCTTGCTTATGAAATGTAGAAGTTGCAGGGCTGCATTGTTGCTTTACATACACATTTACTTTTATGAACTCCAGAAAATGTAAAATTTTATGCTATCAAATNATTTCTAAATAACTTTGTTGTAATTTTTCTTCTGATTTAAATAAAGACAGATGAAAACACTGGAACATTTGAGATTAGAGGTCTAAGAAAACACTGAAGAAAGTGTAGAAAAGTCAACCTATTTACTGCACCTTTTACTTTTTATTCTGCAATCTAGAAATGGTAAAGACCACATGCTAAAATGTCTGTTCAAATAATCCCAGGTTTTTGCTTTCACCTGCAAAACTGGCTGAATCTATTCTGGAATATTATGTTCAGAAAGAATGAGTAAAACACATGTCAAAAAGATCTTTCCTAAAATGTCTCTCTTTAAAAAGCTGGTGCAAACGTAACCTATAGGAAAATCACAAAATGTTGTGATAGAGATAGAACCTCTATCACAACAAACCACAGCCAGAATATATCTTAATTTAAGATCTTCTTTCATCTGTCATTAATAGTTTGTGTAAATTAATATTTGAAATACAAAAAATAAAAATTAAGCCATTTAAATTAAAAGAAATGCTATAAATGCAATGTGAGCATTCTGAAATATTTTTAAAGCATTTTGGGGGAAAAAAAAAAAAAAACGAACAATAAAAAAACATTAATTCTTTAGCTTTTATGTACAAGTCTTTAGTTAAAGTGGAATATTTAGACAGGATGGGCGAATATAAAAGTCCAAAGCTGTTGGCAGTCAGACAGATCCTGAGGGTGTAACAGTGGCCTTTGACTGTACTTGTGCCATGGAAAAGGAAGCCAAGGTCTGCAACCCTGAGAAAATTTAGAATGTATTTATAATATAGTAAGCTTAGCTTCAGAAATCCACCAAGAGGTTTTGATTTTGAATCTTTAGTATTGCCTGTACTAAATGCAAAACACAAAATAAAGCCTTTCTAGATGCTTATCAGGTCACTCACTTCGGATATATTTATTTGTGCTGATTTTCATTCATTTAGAGGGAAACTTTCTGGTGAGATGCACAATTATAAGCAGCCTTTTCTACAAAAAAGGCTGATGTGCACAAGAAAAAGATCTCCTCCAGGATTTAGTGCAGCTGAAGGTAAGGTGGGACTCCAAAGTCAGCTCTTGCTTGGCTCCCTCTGCACCTAAACTGCACTTTCAGGTTCAGTTCTGGAGCAACCAACTCATTCCTGGGGCAGGAAAACTGAGGCAATGGAAAGAGAAACTGGAAAAAAAAACCAAATGGCTCAGACTGAGAGCCAGTACAGATCACAGAATCATAGAATGGTTAGAGTTGGAAAGAACCTTCAAGATCATCAGGTTCTAACCCCCCTGCCCTGGGCAGGGACACCTCCCACCACACCAGGTTGCTCCAAGCCCCATCCAGCCTGGCCTTCAACCCCTCCAGGGATGGGGCAGCCACAGCTTCTCTGGGCAACCTCTTCCAGTGCCTCACCACCCTCACACCAAAGAAGTTCTTCCTAATATCCAATCTAAATCTCCCCTCTTCCAGTTTAAAACCATTACCCCTAGTCCTGTCACTCCATTCCATGACAAATACTCTCTCTCCAGCTCTCCTGGAGCTGCCTTCAGACACTGGAAGGCTGCTAGAAGGTCTCCCTGGAGCCTGTTCCACCTCTCCAACTAAATGTGTCACTGATTTAAAGTCCCTTGGCACGATTAATAAATAAGTAATTAGATGTAACTCAAGGGATCTGTTTCTGTTCAGAGAAAACCGAAAGGAAACTCTTTAAATTGGAACGGTAGTCATTTACACAATGTGTTTGACACATTCCCCCCTTATTTATATGATAAGAAGCGTAAATATAAACCTCCTTGACAAAAATATGCCAACCTCCCTCCTAAATGTAATCAAATACCGGTAAAAGATTGATAAACAAGATGTTGTGATGTCCCAGCTGTCAGCTCCAGCGCTGTATTGCTGCGTGGCACGTTAAAGGGCAAATGAGCTATATTAAACTAATCTCCAGATAGCAGGATTTTTTTCTAATAAAATGATAAAAATAGAGTTTTTATGGACTTCCTCAGTACAACACTGCGATTTTTAATGCAACTCACCTAAGGGATGAAACTCAATGTCTCCCAGATCCGGGAAACTATAGCCAAGCAATTGGGGATTTTATAATTAACGGGAAGCAGCAAGTTTCTAGAAAGCTCCTGAGTAAATCACAAATCAAAAATTTTCTCCTTTCTGATACACACCATACAGTTCTGGAAAGAAGCCCACAAAGCAGAATCATAGAATTACAGAATCACAGAATGGTTAGAGTTGGAAGGGACCTTCAAGATCATCCAATTCCAACCCCCCTGCCCTGGGCAGGGACACCTCCCACCACACCAGGTTGCTCCAAGCCCCATCCAGCCTGGCCTTGAACCCCTCCAGGGATGGGGCAGCCACAGCTTCTCTGGGCANAATCTCCCCTCTTCCAATTTAAAACCAATCCCCCTTGTTCTGTCCCTCCACTCCCTGACCAAGAGTTCCTCTCCAGCTCTCCTGGAGCTCCCTTCAGATCCTGGAAGGCTGCTCTAAGGTCTCCCTGGAGCCTTCTCTTCTCCAGGCTGAACAGCCCCAGCTCCCTCAGCCTGTCCTCACAGCAGAGGTGCTCTGATCATAATAAGAATGTGCAGCACCCCCTATGTTTCTGCTTTTTGTTGCATTTTTCATCCTACAGACTGTGAGATATAGACAGCAAATAAACCATAGAAGATAACGGGAAAAATTACATAAAGAATATACCTTCCTCTGGAAATTTCTCAAGAAAATAAAAAAGTATACAAAGCTCCTGCTTCAAAGACATAAATCCGTATCAATTATTACTATGTGGGATATCTTAAATAAATACAAGAATAACTAGTCTAGAAATACTGGGCTAATGATCTCTCCAACACTAAGCATTAACCTTTTGGAGTGCCTCTGAAAGAGATTCTTAATAACAGCCATTAGAGAATTATCTACTGAATTCCTGAAGTGTTGTCTAATGACGAGTTACACATATTAATTAATTAGTTAACATTGGTAAAGTGCTTTGAAAAGGAAAAGGATAACCTATTGGTAAGTGCTGACTGTTTTACGCTGTGTTTTTTAGTGCTAGCGGTTTCTAAACAGATCTCCGAGGCAACGTGGCTGTTGCTTGTTTGAGGGCAGCTTTACTTTTCATTTAGGCTTTGCAAATCACTGAATTTTTAAATCATAGAATGGTTAGAGTTGGAAGGGACCTCAGAGATCATCCAGTTCCAACCCCCCTGCCATGAGCAGGGACGCCTCCCACAACACCAGGCTGCTCCAAGCCCCATCCAGCCTGGCCTTGAACCCCTCCAGGGATGGGGCAGCCACAGCTTCTCTGGGCAACCAAGGCCAGGGTGTCACCAGTCTCACAGGAGAGAATTTCTTTATGAGATCTCATCTAAAATTCCCTTCTTTCAGTTGAAAACCATTACTCCTCATTCTATCGCCACATTCCCTATCAAGACTCCCTCCCTTATCAAGTTCCTCCCTATCTCTCCTGTAGCCCCCTTTACGTACTGGAAGGCTGTTATAAGGTCTCCCTGAAGCCTTTTCTTGCCCAGCCTGAAGAACCCTAACTCTCTCAGCCTGTCTTCATACCTCCAGCCCTCTGAGCATCATCATGGCCTTTTCTGAACCCATTCCAACAGTTCCACATCCTTCCTGTGCTGAGGACCCCAGAGCTGGAACACAGTACTCCAGGTGAGGTCTCACCAGAGCAGAGAAGAGGAGGAGAATCCAGCCCCTTGCCCTGCTGGTTACGCTTCTTTTGATGCAGCCCAGGATGCAGTTGACTTTCTGGGCTTCCAGCACTCATTGCTGGCTCATGTTGAGCTTCTCCATGAAGCGAATGCTTTTTTTATAGAAACCAAATTCTTTGCCAGCTCTGCCAAGTCACTGTAGCAGTGATGTAGCGGGTGATATCCACTTGAAAATGACTGCATGAGATGTTTCTGTCTTGAACAGCTGATTTTAGTAGGAGGGCTTAGTGTAGGCTGTGGATGATGCCAAAACCATCCTGCAATCTTCATCATGTACTGCATGTTAAATATGCCAAACCTGTAAATTTTTTGAGGATTTTTTTTACTTATTTTATAACAGTGCTACATACAGGCAAAAAAAATGTACCTACAATAACTTTCTGAGAAGAGTGCTTTTTCTCTTGGAAACTGTTGATTTCTCTGACCACTTTAGAGCTTATTACTTGGCCAGATTCAGACACCATCATCCAGATTTTCAGGATTTGTTTAGTTTTTCCACCTCAGAATAAAAAAAGGGAAAAAGGAGGAAGAGACCAGTTCCTGCCATAATCCTAGTCTACATCCTCCTTTGTGTCTAGGATTCTCTCAGAAGCAGGTTTTCCTCACCTCTTCTTTTTTCTAATATACTTCTATTCACATGAACTCCTTTTTCCTCTTTGTTTCCCTGGACCAATATCCCACGACTGCACTAAATGGATTTTAAAAAAAAAACACATATGTTTCACACAATGGAGTACATATTATTTCAATGCAAATTTCTAGACAAACAACTTGTAGTAAACATAAGTGAAGGGAGAGGGGGGGGGAACCCAAAACCAAACTTTTGGTTTATTTAGTGCAAATAGTTGTTATTCAAAACCAGTCTTTCCTAAATAAAAGAGCCAAAATAAAATGTACTGGTAGAAAAATACGATTGCAATTAACCATTGTAAAGTGCTAAAACCCAGCTGTCACTTTTTACTGAACTATTAGAGGGGGGCATTGGCAGCCCCAAGTAAATAAATCTTTCTTATTTTGGATTTTTTATATGTATGGAACAAAACATCATGTTCTTCAAAATGACGTAGTTGATAGAGCAATGATTTATAGAAAAGATTAGAGAAAGAATTAAATTTGACAGAAGTTTTAATTTCAATTTCAATACCACTTCTTTACTTCTCCAACTTCTAATTTTTACCTTTCATGTTCTGGTCTGGTATAAAAAGTTCATGCTGAGCTGTCATATTAACTACACTCATTTAATAGCATAAGATGTAATTTGCTTTTAGAACAGAGGGCAATAATGGAACTGGACATGGTGACAATATATTGCAAACTATGAAAAATAGGAGAAATTTCTTGTCCATTTTCTAGGAAAATCCTTGCTCATTACTAATTTGGGTTTAAGGCAGATCTATTGTTTCAGTAATCACATGGGAATTTATCTACAACTATCTACTGGATACATGATCCCACAAAAGATGGCTTTTAGGGATTAAAGGGGCAGGAAATCCTAGCAGGCTGGGCTAGGAAAAGTCTAGGGGATGAAAATCAATACAGAAATAAAGTTAAATGAGCTTTGGGGAACGATAAAGGAAACAGAGTCAAACATGAAAAAAAAAATGTTATGGGATTGTCCAAAACTCTTACCTTACAGGTAATAAAGAATAACACAGTATTAAAAAGTTCACCAAGAACATTTGAGGGAGAATAATTTGAAGAGGAATAGACTGTTAAACAATACAGTAAACTTCTGGCAAAGAGGCTCTCAGTAAAATCCTAGGATCATAGAATGGTTAGAGTTGGAAGGGACCTTCAAGATCATCGAGTTCCAACCCCACTGCCCTGGGCAGGGACACCTCCCACCACACCAGGTTGCTCCAAGCCCCATCCAGCCTGGCCTTGAACCCCTCCAGGGATGGGGCAGCCACAGCTTCTCCCACAGTCACACCAGGGGGTTGGAACTGGATGATCTTGAAGGTCCCTTCCAACCCAAACCACTCTATGATTCTACGATACCCAAGACTATTTATTCCATGCACCTAATTTTATAACGCATCATTCCTCGTTTGAGTGACTGTTTTTTCCTGATCCTCCTAAATTCTTTATTTCTAGGACTTCTGAATTGCTTATGGCTTGTTTGGAATGCACCAACAGAGTGGTGCCTGGTTGGAACTGGTATTGTGCAGGCTGTGTATCCTCTACGTTGCTACAGCCTGATGGATTGATATGAAGATGCCATGGGCAGTTTTAACAAATCCCTTGTTGGAACTGGCCTTAGTGAAATCTGAGGCTTTCCGAGGGAAACTTGTGCCAATGCCTCTCAGTTCTCAAACGCTCCCGCTGTTTAGTGGTCCTAGTCACAAAGTCAGCAGGCAGTCACACTCCTGCTGTGCTGGACCATATGGTGTGGAAGACAGTATCCTCTAAAACCCACCTAATTTGTCCCTGTTTCTTTTCTACGGGAATCTAAAATCCTTTCCTCTATTCAAACTGTCAGCCCTCCAGTTTCCCACTCACCCCAGTGTGGATCAAACTCTGAGAACTCATCCGTGAAATCCCCTGCCAGCTCCAGTTATCAGATTCCTTTGGTGAGCCCCTTTCTGCCAGTTTTCCTTTTGCAAACCTCAGCACTGTGTGAAGAAAATACCTTTATTACCCTTATTTACTTTCAGGAGTTGATGCTTATGCATGTCATACGTTGGTATAGCTTTATTACTCCATGTACGAGTACATCTGTGAACTTCTAATACTGTGAACTTCTAATAATGTGCAAGCACCATAACTAAACAAAGAAAAGTGCTAGGAATGAGATTAATAACCACATCCTGCATCAGTCTATACTATCATTTCTGTATTAACAGGATCTTAGACTACGCATCCTGTACTGAAGGTCACCTCACATCCAGCAGAAGAAATTCACTCCAGCTTTAGGAGTGTCTTTATTATCGGGCGTACCCTTTTCAGAGCAGCTGTAATCTTGGATTTTGAGATGAAGCTGGGTTTCTCCAAGCTCTTAGTAGAATTTGGGCTGATGGCTTCACCACTAAGCATTCATCTTGTAAAGACCTTCTTTTCTGAAGGGCTCGTACTGGACTGGAGGCCAGCCAGGAGTTCCCAAGCAGAAGCAATCCTCTTTGCTCACCATAAAAGAAGCTAGCAGGAAAACTGTGCAGAGAATGGCTGGAGAGCAGCCCTGAGGAGAAGGACTTGGGAGGGCTCAAGGATGAGAAGCTCACCATGAGCCAGCAGTGTGCACTGGCAGCGCAGAAAGCCAACCCCATCCTGGGCTGCATCAAAAGCAGCTTAACCAGCAGGTCAAAGGATGTGATTCTCCCCTTCTACTTGGGGCTCATGAGACCCCACCTGGAGTCCTGTGTCCAGCTCTGGAGTCCTCAACTTAGAAAGGTCATGGAACTGTTGTAATGGGTCCAGCAGAGGGCCACCAAGATGATGAGAGGGCTGGAGCACCTCTGCTGTGAGGACAGGCTGAGGGAGCTGGGGCTGGTCAGCCTGGAGAAGACTCCGGGAAGACCTTAGAGCAGCCTTCCAGGATCTGAAGGGAGCTCCAGGAGAGCTGGAGAGGGACTCTTGGTCAGGGAGTGCAGTGATAGGACAACAGGGTAATGGTTCAAATTGGAAGAGGGGAGATTTAGGTTGGATATTAGGAAGAACTTCTTTCCCACGAGAGTGGTGAGGCACTGGAAGAGGTTGCCCAGAGAAGCTGTGGCTGCCCCATCCCTGGAGGGGTTCAAGGCCAGGCTGGATGGGGCTTGGAGCAACCTGGTGTGGTGGGAGGTGTCCCTGCCCAGGGCAGGGGGGTTGGAACTTGATGATCTTGAAGGTCCCTTCCAACTCTAACCAGTCTACGATTCGAGGAAAAAGAATTTCAGTTTTAGCTAACGTAACCTGTCTTGAACATCCAGATCTTATTGCTGACAGAGGATATCTCAGAATAAGAAACCAACCAAACAAATACTACTCTGCTTCAGTTACTGCCTTCGTTTTAAGAACAAGGACATTGAGATCAGTTTTATAAACATAGCATGCTAAAATATTATCTGCTTTATACATTACAACGAGTTTCATAAATCTGAATCCCTGGCAGCTTCATTTCACGCTACTGCAACATTTCAGTGCCCAGGGGATGTCGAAGGTAACGCTTAGCAACTTCAACATGCTCTAAGGTCAAGAGACCTACCCCCCTTCTCAGAAGGCAAGAGCACAACGGGCAGAACTACCAGTTCTAACACCGTACAAATAGCACCAAGAGAGAGACAAACGCATTACACAGAGTGGGAATACTCATCAAACCCCATGATGTCCCTCTCACACAGAAAACAGCTAATACGGCGCTGACGGTATTCCTGGTTTACGATACAACATCCACATTCCTTACAGGTAACGAGGACAGGCTGCAGTTTAGGCTTCTTTTTTTTTTTTCCATTTTTGATGTTTCAGCTCAGTCAGTTTTTAAGACTCTTCATGGTACCTGAGTACTTGATTGGGCAGCAGATCGACACCATCAAAACAGAACAAAAGATGCCCAGAATTTCTTACATTGGGTGGGTTGTTATTTTGTTGTTCTGATTGTCATTCAGTGCCTATTATCAATACAGACCAGGGGATGAGGTGTTAGGAAGCAGCCCTGAGGAAAAGGACTTGGGTGTTGATGGTGAGAGGCTGGAGATGAGCAGGCANCCCTCAAGAGAAGAAGGACACGGACCTGATGGAGCAGGTCCAGAGGAGGGCCGTGAAAATGCTCAGGGGGTTGGAGCCCCTCTGCTCCCAGGACAGGCTGAGGGAGCTGGGGTTGTTCAGCCTGGAGAAGAGGAGGCTGCCAGGAGACCCAAGAGCAGCCTTTCAGTACCTGAAAGGGGCTACAGGAAGGCTGGGGAGAGTCTGGTTACAAAGGTGATGGGACCAGGGGCAATGGCTTTAAGTTGGAGAAGAGCAGGTTGAGATTGGATATTAGGAAAAGTTCTTTTCTCTGAGGGTGGTGGAACACTGGAGCAGGTTGCCCAGTGAGGTGGTTGAGGCCCCTTCCCTGGAGATATTCAAGGTGAGGCTGGATGAGGCCCTGGGCAACCTGGTCTAGTTGGGGGTGTCCCTGCCACTGCGGGGAGGTGGGACTAGATGACCTTTGGAGGTCCCTTCCGGCCTAGATAATTCTAGGATTCTGATTCTATAATAGAGAAAATTCATGCATAAGCTGACTTAAAGAGAAGGTATCTGAAATTATATTGAAATAAACCCAGCAAATGAAAAGTAGTGGCTTAATGTTATTTCTCTAGATCCCCTTGCAGATAATAGAACGAACCTTTCCAGGGAATAATTCATCCAGTCCTACAGGTGAGAAGCTGTCCAGGGACTGCACCACCTTCTCCAGCGACTAAAGTTGGGGTAGGGGAGGGCCAGATTAGATATTAGGAAGAATGACTTCACTGAGAGTGGTCAAGCACTGGAAGGGCCTGCCCAGGGAGGTGGTGGAGTCACCATCCCTGGAGGTATTTAAGAACCATGTAGATGTGGCACCTCAGGGCATGCTCTAGTGGCCGAGATTGTTGGGTTGGGTGATTTGTTTTGTGGGGTTTTTTTGATGTGTGTACAGTTGGACTCAATGATCTCAGAGGTCCCTTCCAACCATGAAATTCTGTGACTCAAATTAAGGAAGCAAAAGTCTCCTGGCAAGGTTGAATCAGAAGACACCACCATTCATCTGTCACATTAGCCTGCTATTCTGGTTTGCCATTCTTCATCTTCTGCTAATGGCCACACCTTTATAAACACATTATCCTTTCTTATCTGTAATGATTTTAGAAGAATTGTGTTAAAAGGCATTTTCCCATTAAGTATTTGCATTGATCTTCACCAAGATTTTCATTGGAAAATACCAACCTTGTATTCAAAGAAGATCATACTTAGATCCAAACAGGGAAAGTGAACAAAAATAGCACTTCTGCCTACAGTAAATATTAGAAGTTAGTTACAAAGCAGTGTTTGTCTTATCAAAATCAACACACAAAACTTTCTGCACTTTCTGGTAGCAGGCATAAATAGTTTCCTGTTAGCTCAGAATTTTAGTATGTCAACATGCAATCCCTAAAATTTATAAAACTGTAATTAATAGCAATTGTAGTGTTCTGATTAGTGTTAATTAGCTTGCATTAGATTGGTCTATAGGAATGTCCTATCTGTGTCCAAATTTATTAGTGGTAAGCAAGAAACCTGTATGACTTTTGCCCCCTAAATTTATAAGCTTCAGTGCTTTCACATGTGGCAGGACTGCAAGTACGTAAAAGTAAACCCAAGTCCTGTGTAGTCAAATAGAGGGAAGCCAAACCAGCAATTCCAATGATGCTACAGCTCATTAAAGATGCAAATTAAAACCACTAACAACACAGAGATTTGCTTAACCTTTTACCAGTATGCAAATCCCTAATCTGATCCTTATATAAGGTTGGTCGATTTATTACAAAGTTTAATAAAGAAATCCCTTGAGGCATTAAAACCCAAAGTTCATTGTCAGAGACACTACTTCAGTATCATACTTTATGATTATTTTCAAACTTGTTTGGGTGAAGTTTTATCTATTTCACTTTGGAATAGAGAACTTGATTCTGGACAATACTCATAGGTTTTCAACTGCAGAACTGAAGTTTGAAGGGGTATCTCTTAGTGGTGAGGCCTCACCTCGAGGGCTGTGTCCAGTTTTGGGCCACATAAAAGACATTGAGGGGCTGGAGAGGGTCCAGAGAAGGGCAACGGAGCTGGTGAGGGGTCTGGAGAATAAGTCCTATAAGAGGAGAGGATGAGGGAGCTGGGGGTGTTCAGACTGGAGAAGAGGAGGCTGAGGGGAGACCTTCTCGCTCTCTACACCTCCCTGAAAGGAGGGGTTAGAGAGGCAGGGGTTGGTGTCTTCTCCCAGGTCACGTGTG
Source organism: Pedionomus torquatus (assembly GCA_013398155.1). Classification (NCBI taxonomy): domain Eukaryota; kingdom Metazoa; phylum Chordata; class Aves; order Charadriiformes; family Pedionomidae; genus Pedionomus; species Pedionomus torquatus. The sequence goes on along the minus strand of VZRU01015466.1, from coordinate 23,728 downwards.
ATGGGACATGAGGAAATGGACTCAAGTTGCACCACAGGAGGTTCAGATTGCTGCCCAGCCAAGTGGATGAGGCATCATCCCTGGAGGTATTCAAAAGACAGGTTGACATAGCACTTAGAGACATGGTGATGGGTTTTTTTTTAATCGGTGTTAGGTTGACAATTGGACTTGATGATCTTAAAGGTCCCTTCCAACCTAGACAATTCTATGATTCTGTGACTCTATCACTAGTTCATCCCAATAAGAGCACATGTTGAAGGTCAGTTCAGTTTTTGGACGCATGTGTTTTTCCTTTTGGTCTTACAAGATTTACAAAACACACATTTTCAAAAGATATTTTTTCCCCCAAAAAAGAAATTTCTGTAGACAAATGCAGTGTTTCCAGGTCTGGTAGTTCTGTGTATTTATGGTATTTAGCTCAATATTTGATTTTCTGTTTTGTTTTCTTCACAGTCCTTTCTGCTGCAGGTGAAAGTGGGAAGAAAAGGTTTAGATGATGGGCATCCTCCCACGCGTGCTTTTTACCTCTTTCCACCCATTAAAAAAAATTGTGTCCTTTATGGCTATGGAAAAAGAAAAAAACCACTTGTAAACATGACTTGAATGAACCAAGAAAGACAGAAAATGATGTCATACTATCTATGCTTCTCAAGCACTGATCCAAAGAACAAGCAAAGGTCGTACAGCGCAACAGGGGGTATACGACCCAGTTGATCCACTGTGTATTGGCTGAAAGACCTTATTCAGGTAATTAAAGCACAGAAGCGGATGTTTAGTATTTTGTGTGTAGAAGCTCTTTCTGTATTTGTGCCTTAGCATCATGGAAAAAAGCTGAGCATGTGGACGGGAGGAGGAAATACTTCTCTTCATATCTGACACCAGCATTCTGGTTCCATCTCCGCTTCAAAAGGTTATCAGTAGGAACTGCTGGTCCTAGGTTTTCCTTCCAATTTTTAACCAAACAGTTGTCTGAATTAACAGAGAATTGTTCTGCTAATCTGTACTTTATAAAAGTTGATAAAGCAGGTGCGATTCTAGTTTTCAAATAATTACCAAATGTAAACAAAACAGAATAATTTAAACCTCCGTATTTGATTTATCAGGATTTCTTCGCAGATACACTCGGGTATGGCAGCAGCATCATATACACAGAGCAAAAAAAAGGAAAGAAAACAGAGTTCCCTGCACTTCTCTGAGTTTTGCTGTACGGCTGCCATTGAAATTCCACCTACACAACACTGTAATTACTCCAGCCTTGCCGCAGTTGAAGCAACTCAGAGAGTACAGTTTGGAATCACTTTGTCACATGCCAAGCAGCCAGCAGTAAATCTCTGACAACATAAATTAGTCACTTACTGAAATAAGGAGTAACGATTAATCACCTCAGAGAATACCTGGCAGAATTACCCATCCCTGGGACCACTATTCCTTACCAGCAAGCGCTGTGCAGCAATTCCAGCACAAGCTGCCTCATCTCACACGAGACGTAATTCCTACCAACTGAAAGGAGATAAAGTATCCCAAAGGTTCATCTCGATTAGATCAGGAGAGACAAAAACCCCTGCCGATGGACTTCTCTGACAAAGAAAAGTTTTAATATTATTCATGATTTATGGTATATGTGAGTTGCTTGATGAAATAACAGTCACTTTTATTTATATGAAAGATTTTCTTTTGAACAAATAAAATAATTCACCAAATAATAATTTTTACAAGGTTTTTTCCCCCCTAGACATGATGTTGTATTTTATGGTTGCAGTATTCTTTAATTGAATTTCTGATTTCTCATTCATAAAGTTTTATGATTTTATAATTTTTTTCTTATACTGACAAAGTGTTTGCAAAGTCATTTAGAGCACACAATCCCAAAATGCCCTGCTGTGAAGAATATGAAACGTACCGATCCATTTCTGACTGTCATGAAGCTGAACCAATCTCAGCTATAAAAGCTGTTCCATTAGGAAAAGCGCCCATCCAGCATCAACAACATTTTGGACCTCTAAACCTTGAAGAATAAAGGAAAGATCCCTATTATTATGTGCATTTTTGAACTGCGCTGCTCCCGCCAAGAATGAAAGTCCATGTCTAGGAGAGAGAGAATGGGAAGGAAAAGATCACTTCTATAAAACACTCACAAATTTCAGCCCACACCTTGGAATAAACCCAGACTGTGCATTGTGTGGGGATGCACCCATTGTTCCCGTAATCCCAAATAAAACTCTTCCCAGCTAATCCTCGAAAACACTGTTTTCTCCTCCTTGATATTAACCATATTTTCTTCCAATTTCAGTCTGTATTGAGTAAAATCACATCACTATTTTTTTTCCGTGGACTCTTCCCATTGCATTCACAGATTATCAACAACACAGACTATACATTCTGTGCCATTAAAAATAGCTATGGCAACAGTGATGGTGTCAAAATAGCTTGTCTTTTGCCTGTTGGGAGGGCAGAAACTGGGGCAAAGTCTTCTGTACATTACAGGTAGCTTAACACCAAACTACTCAGTTAATTTAAGAATCTCAAGATGAGCCTGCTGTCCAGAAAGCCAACCCCATCCTGGGCTGCATCAAAAGCAGTGTGACCAGCAGGTC
>VZRU01015466.1:0-11537 GCA_013398155.1 Pedionomus torquatus | reverse complement strand
CATCTCTCTGATGAGCAAAGGCTGAGGGACTTGGGTTTTTCTAGTCTGGAGAAGAGAAGGCTGAGGAGGGATCTGATCAACACTTATACATACATACAGGGTGGGTGTCAGGAGGATGGGGCCAGGCTTTTCTCACTGGTGTCCAGGGACAGGTCAAGAGGGAATGGCCACAAACTTGAATGTAGGAAATTCTATCCAAACATGAGGAGGAACTTCTTTCTTGTGAAGGTGGCAGAGCCCTGGGAGATGCTGCCCAGAGAGGTGGTGGAGTCCCCACCTCTGGAGAAATTCCAAACCTGCCTGGACACATTTCTGTGGGACCTGCTCTGGGTGACTCTGCTTGGCAAGGGGCTGGAGGAGATGAACTCCAGAGGTCCCTTTCCAACCCCGTATCATTCTGTGATTCTGTGATCTATTATGCACAATGAAACACAAGCCAAATCAATACAGAAAGCAACACAAGAGATGTTTCTAACCAGGTTCCTGTCAATAGAGTTCAGGTGCCTGCATCCATCCTCAACTGTCAGAACAGCAGGATTGCCCCACCTCACACACACACACAAACATTATTTGTGGCTGGCTGTGGCAGGGTCTAAATAAAATATAAGGCACAGACACATCACCAGGTGTAGACAACAGGAAAAGAGTCCTGGGGAACAATGATAACAATTATGCCTTGATGAATACTGGTTAATTTAAGGCACACCGCCTCCAAGTCAGCTGCTTTTCAGAAGAAAGCTGGAAACATCTTGGATGTTTCCGCAGGCAGATAAAAGATTGAGTTCAATTCTGTTTGGCTGATGTGTAGAAATTCACAGCAGTGCTAAGAGGGTGGTGGGGGGAGACCTTCTAGCAGCCTTCCAGGATCTGAAGGGAGCTCCAGGAGAGCAGGAGAGGGAATCTTGGTCAGGAAGTGATAGGACAAGGGGTAATGGATTTAAATTGGAAGAAGAGAAACTGAGATGAGATATTAGGAAGAACTTCTTTGCTGTGAGGGTGGTGAGGCACTGGAAGAGGTTGCCCAGAGAAGCTGTGGCTGCCCCATCCCTGGAGGGGTTCAAGGCCAGGCTGGATGGGGCTTGGAGCAACCTGGTGTGGTGGGAGGTGTCCCTGCCCAGGGCAGGGGGGTTGGAACTCAATGATCTTGAAGGTCCCTTCCAACTCTAACCATTCTATGATTCTCTGAAATGCTCTGCCTGGAAAATGTCAGACCACACAGAGCTGTATTGGTCATTAAAATCATCCAACAGATCATTTGTTAGATGTGTAATGTGTGCCCACCTAGTGCTGAATATCAACAACACGTTTGATCAAAAATGGAGATGCAGTGGCTGGTTTTGTCGGTGTTTCCTTTGCCATAAAGAGATTACAGTAAAAAAAAACTCTATGAAGACAAATAAACACCCTTTGCAGGGGTTCATTGTCAGGAATTTAAAGTATAGCACGTAGAAATCTAGCAAACTGGAAAAAAATGATTGATGGTACATAACTTGTAAAATTATTTTCTGAAAGAGTAGTTTTCATTCTCTTCCAAAATAATTAACATTTTTCTATATGCCCTCACATAGTTGTTTATTAAATTAAAAACACAGTGTGTGTAAAAATTTAATCGATTTTTTTTTCCCTACTTGGTAATGATTCCTCATCAGGATCTAATAGAGCACAACTTTCATCTCTCCCAGGAGAGTCCCCAGTCTTTGCACTTGCAGTTATCCCTCTACTGAACTTCCCCATTAGAGAAGTGTGCAGGATGTGGCAGTTGGAAAGAAAAGGATTTGGGCAATTTGTGATGTGTGGACTTCATGCGTCACTTTCATAACGTGTAGGAAAAAGCTTCAAGAAGAGTAAATTTAGGGCAAAAAAAAAAAGCCTGTGTGTGTGGGTCCTGCTTCCAGGGACACACAATTTTCATAAAACCTCTGGCTTTACTTTCTAAAAATAAAATGCTAAAGAGCAAGGTTTTGTGATACATTGCAGCGTTCTGACATTGAAAGCTTCCAGTTATTTCTGAATAACTTTCTGATTATTCAATATTAGAGACTGGGAAGCTTGATCTAATTTAACATACTGTCCATTTTGGTGGACAGGTGCTGTATTGGGAAATTCAACAGCCTTTTTGTACAGTTTCATGTTTAAGAGGGCCCTCGCATCCTCAGCATCAATCCTGATATTTTCTTTTTGTGAGAAAACGCCTGGCGCCCAGCTTGAGAACCCGCCAGCATCATTTGTCAGGAGTTCCTGTAAGGGGAAAATCCTATTTTCCCACTGGAGAAGATGACTGGGCTTTCTGGAGTCTTCAAACCTCTGTGCCCCTCCTTGTGTGTAAGTACAGCAATAGGATACGGGTTTCACACATAACCCTTAGCTTCAAAAACGGCTTAAAAGTATCACTAGAGCACAACCTGCCCGTCTGTAGGCAGCCCACAACCACCATTCTAAGATTCCTCCAGTGCCACAGTAGAGTGCTGGACAGTTCTGGTGGCTCCAGCATTACACTGAGCTTTTAGAGGACCTTCTGGTTGCTGCTCTACAAGATGAAACTCCGCTATTTACATTGTATATGTCACTTAAACACTGACAGCAATATAGTGGAGAGTATCCATTCATACACACCAATTCTACAAATTGCCTATCTTTCTAAACAAAAACACAAGAGCCAACAAACTGAAACCCCTTTAGATCCTGCAATCTCCATTAGAAAACTGATGTAACAGGAACAACTAGACAAGGTGAACGCACTCAATTGTCCAGCTATTCCCATCATGTTTCCTCTACATTACCTTCTTTAATGGTTTTGGAATAAAATATGCTATAGCATTACCATAAAACAATGCCTTGCCAACAGCTATTGTCCATTTCTCAAGCTCCTTCTCAATATTGTAGGGTATTTTAAATAAACAAAAAATCTATGGGTGTCTTTAACAACTTTGCTATTGACTTGCTCTTGTCCCGCATGACATCCTAGTCTCCAAATTGGAAAGTCATGGGTTCGATGGATGGACCACTCAGCGGATAAGGAACTGGCAGGATGGCCACACTCAAAGGGTTGTGGTCAACGGGTCAATGTCCAAGTGGAAGCTGATGATGAGTGGTGTGGCACAAGGGTCAGTGCTGGGACCTGTGCTATCTAACATCTTTGTCAGAGACATGGACAGTGGGATTGAATGCACCCTCAGCAAGTTTGCTGATGACACTAGGCTTGGTGGCTATGATTCCATTACTCTCATGATTAAAATTAAAAAAAAAAAAAAAAGGAGTACAAACAAAAAACAAACCAAAACTCATTACAGCTGAATTCCAAAGATCCATCTGCAGACTCCTCAAGACAGTTTCTGCATGGCAACCAGTTGTCAATCCATTCTTCTCTTTGATATCCAAGTTCACTAGGAAAAGCTCACAGATGCAACTGTTTGTGATACCAGTAACACCGCAGTGACACCCAGTACCTGTTTTGTCTATTATTGAAATTTTTCAATCATACAATGGTTAAAACTGGAAGGGACCATCAAAGATCATCCATTTCCAACCCCCCTGCCATGGGCAGGGACACCTCCCACCACACCAGGTTGCTCCAAGCCCCATCCAGCCTGGCCTTGAACCCTCCAGGGATGGGGCAGCCACAGCTTCTCTGGGCAACCTGGACCAGTGCCTGACCATAGAATCATAGAATGGTTAGAGTTGGAAGAGACCTTCAAGATCAACACCCTCACAGGAAAGAACTTCTTCCTAACATGTCATCTAAATCTCCCCTCTTCCAATTTAAAACCATTACCCCTTGTCCTATCACTCCAATTCCTGACAAAGAGTTTAATACAAATTTGTGAAAACACGTTCAAATACATCTCTGCCTACCCACTCCACTAACAACGGGATGAAATTCAAGGTCTCCTTCTCTAACCTCAACAGCTCCTGTCTGCTCCTTACACCTCTCTGGTGCTGCTGAGATCAAGATAGTTTCAGAGTCTTTGTCATATATTTGAACGATTGTATGGACAGAACACTCTCCCATACTGCTGGCCTTGAATGCCCAAGGAATCAACTCAGTATTACAGGTACTTACTTCTATAAAACTTCTACATCTGCAAAATACAAATTGTTCCCAAAAAATTTTCTAAGTGCAGTGTCTCAATTCTCTCTCTTCAACTCAGATGCTTTAGTGGTTTTCTTAAAAAATTTAACAAGTCAGCAATATGTAAATCTTTTTTTTCCTAGAGCAATATTTTCTGATCCTAATCAAGCCAAGTCCTTAAAATATTGTCTAACTTGATCTCTTAAAATAGTTTCTAAGCCTTTAACCACAGCTGATGTTCAACATAACCTACAGAAATAGCTTCGCGCTCACAGAAGTCTTATCTTCAGTTTATTGTCAATCTTTCCTATCAGTGGATACCTGCAAAAATGCTGTTTCAAACTTTTCCAGTAGTTCTTTTCATAAGTATTTCTGTTTAAAAAAAAATATCATTTCAAGGAAAACAAAATTTGACTATGGATTTTCCCCGTGGTCAATTAGAAATTTCCCTGGTACATAAAGAATAACACAGATTTTGAGCCCACACTATTTGTACCCCGAGTAAATACCCTCAGCCATTCAATACTTTACAGTATATTCTCTGCTGCCTTCTTTTTTATTTTTTCCCCCTCATCTTCATGACACAACATCCGTATTTTACAGATACGGAAAAAGAACAAATGTCAAAATCTTGAAAATTTTACTGGCAAAAGAAAATCCTTCCCTGCCAACTCAAGCTCAAGCACTTCAGCTGTTAATATTTTCTTCCTTATTACGACGATACATCCAATCCAGCTTTGAAAGAGTCATTTGGATCCAGAACAAAAACAAGCTCCAACAAGTTAAATAGGTTCAAATAAATATTCCCGCTTTGCATGCTGATCTAAATCAAACTCCCAAGCCTTTCAAGTTTGCTCAACACAGACTTCAGTCCATCTCGTAAACTGTTTCCTAAATAGGTCTTTAAAAATCCTTCAGATCATTTTGGTCATTCAAGGCATTCTGTGCAGTGGAATAAAATAAGAAATAACAGAAATATCAGACTGAGGAGACTGACACACACACAGAAGCCTATTTGTGTATTCAGTAATTCATATTCCAGTCATTCTCACGGTAACTCAGATCTGTCAAAAGCTAAAAGTTGATAGACGATGCCAAAAATTACGTATTTTCATTTGATTTCTGATCTTACATACATTTATGTACTTCTCCAGTCTTCCATAAACTGACTTCATAGTAATAGCTGTCTTTATTCAACATGCCATCTCCTGATTTTTCACTAAGCTAAAAGTCACTTTTTTATCTGTGTTCACTGTCATTACCTTTATTTCAGCGGTTTAGAGTTTAGGAATTTGGAGAGCGAGGGTTGGAGCAACTCACGCTGCTTTTCCTCAGTTCTCTTGCTTGTAATACGGATACCCACTGCTAAGCAGGTCAACTATTTTTGCCTTTATCATCAATTTCATTGAATAATATTGGCAGACCTCCTCAGCCTCTTTAATGAGCCTATGAAACTTCTAAAGAGCGATTAAAACTTATGAAGAGCAATTGAAGGAGCTGGGATTGTTTAGTTTGAGGAAGAGGAGGCTGAGGGGAGACTCACTACAACATCTTGAAAGGACATTGTACAGAGGTTGGTGGTGGTCTCTTCTCAGAGGTCATTAAGCCATAGAACGGGAGGGAATGGCTTCAAGCTGCAACAGGATAGGTTTAGACTGGACATTAGGAAAGAGTTTTTCCCAGAAAGAGCTGTCAGACACTGGAACGGGCTGTCCAGGGAGGTGGGTGAGTCCCCATCCCTGAATGTGTTGAAAATCCCTTTAGATGTGGTGTTGGGGGATCTGGTGTAGGGGAGAACTTTGTAGAGTGGGGCTGATGGCTGGACTCAACGATCCCAAATGTCTTTTCCAACCGGAATGATTCTATGATTCTCTGAAATGACTCCACAACTCTGATTCTGCCTGGGGAGCAAAGGAATCTGGAGCAAAAGTTAAATAAACTTCATTTGCTGCATTTGGAATTTCATTTCTTTTCAAGGCTTAGTCGGGGACCTTCCCACATCCCAAAAGATATTATCGGGAAAGGGGACCTGAGCTTTTACACAATGGATCATGGCAGGAAGGAAAGGGCGTAAAAAACAACATAAAAACACCTTAGGAGAGGTGCTAAAACAGATTTGTCATGAGAAGAGTCACTATAGGAATGGATTAGGCAACTGAGGGGTTGCACAATTTAAGATCCAACTGGACAAAACCTTTAGCAATGCTAAAATACGCGACAATACTACACAGATTCCTATATACCACATATTCATAACCATAGCAATCTGAATCAAGAAATAAAACAAAACCCTGGCTAATACGATAGGTAGTCTTGATCTACCTTGATTAATTCTCAGGACGTTCTGAAGGCTTCCCAGAAGTCCCAAAACCTCTTGCTTACATTCCAAGCAAACACCCCAAACTGAAATTATACCTTAGGCTACAGCTCTCAATGAAAGATTTACTCAAAAAACACTTCAAGAAAATGAACAAATAAAACCAAACCCCGCCCTTTCAACTAGGGCTTGGGGCACAGATTTTTCTGGCAAGTATTTCCACTGTTTGGTTTTTTGGTTTTTTTTTTTTTTTTTTCCTGATTTAGTTATTATTTAATTAGTCCTTGCAGAATTCATTAATCACAGGTGTTAAGGATGCCTGGCCATAGATGTCTACGGCATCTTCTTCATCATCTTAGGAAAATTTAAGTGGGTTCGAAAATTGTAGGAAAAATATAAAACTAAATGCAAATTTTACCTCTGCACTGCAGAGGAGCAGACCTGCTTCAACATCCACCACTAGAACCTCGTCACACAAACCCAATACACCACAGAGGTTGTGGAGTCTCCATTCTGGGGATATACAAAAGCGCCGTGAACACGGAGCTGGGCAACCGGTTCTGGGTGGCTCTGCTTGAGCAGGGGGGGTGGAGAAGATGAACTCCAGGATCACCATGAACAAGGTGAACTCCTGAGATGCCTTTCTGGGATTCAGTAGTTAGAAATGTTGCACAGCAAATAAAATAATACAGAGAGAGAGAGACCAAAAGACAGAGACTCTTCCAAGTGGGCACAAGCATCTTGTTCTTGTTATTCCCCATTTTCCTGCTTGCTACTTTAGGCAGCTTTTTTTAATCAGGGAATTGCTTTGGTCAATCCCATTCTTAAAAGTCCTGCCTGTCTCCCTGCATCGTGTATCCAAGGCTACAAATTCCACCAGGGGATATATATCTGAAAGTGCCTTTTTGAGCTCTACTCTTTGTTTCATCACACTGTTTGTTTCCGTTTCTCACCTCTCTCTCGGTTTTAATATCTCTTAAGAAACCAGCACTTTGGCTTGAAACAAACTGCAGAATGTCTTTGTGGTAACGCTCCTTTCTAATGCAAATAATGCAGGAATGAAATTATTTTCATTCCAGTGTCAAACAACAATTAACGAAGAGAACGAGTACCATATGAATACGCTACTTCCCTAAGTTAAAGGACTGGCTCTGACTATATAATTCTTGTTTCCGAAACCTAAATGTATAGGTTTATTTTCCACGAAGCACAACTTTCACGAAGGAAATTCTCCAACTGGATTTTTACAATCTGACGTTCCAATTGGTGCATTAGTATTTTCAAGCATAAACCCATTTATCCCAGCACATACCAACACTCTTTCAAACTATCTTTTTCCATTTCTGCCAGCGAACATCATGCTCTTTTGAGGATATTTCACTTCAAATAGAGTTTTTTAAAAACTCTAAAGGCTGTGGGAATTATTACAGATGATTTCCACGTCCCATAGTTAGGTAAAGAGGAAGCTTTACGTTAAGACACTAAAATTTACTTCCTCTTTGTTATAGTCACTGAATAATCTCGTATCGTCGCGTCACTGAATCTCCTCACAAAGAATTTGACAACGTATTTGACAACGTGACGGTCGTACCACTAAATCATTACTAGGATGGATTTTCCAGCATTTCATTAATTTTGTATCTTATGAAATGTCACCAAAAGGGGGAGATACAGGGTGAAAAACTGTCCCTGCACTGTGCCAATGCAGTACATCCTTAGAGACACAAGGGTGCCAACCAATTTGATTAATTTACAAGTATTTCCTATCGGGGATTGATATGTAAAATCAATTTTGCCAAAGCTAAAGCTAGTTTGCCATTTTTTTCTTTTATTTGATTATCCTAAACCCAAAAGGCCCAGTTAGTTCAAATTGTTTCTTCTAATTTTGCAGCAAAGGACGTAGATAAAAAACACCAGAAACGACTGGCATTTCTGGATACAGGAGCTCTGAGCCAGCGAATCAAGACATTAATCTGAGTAAAAAGAGCTCTACTCCATCATCAGTCTCTGCAGCGAGAGTCACCTTCCTTGTCACCTCCTCAAGCTTCACCTTTATCCAGATGCTCAACGAGGTAACGCTGAAGTGAAAATCTGACCTTGGGAGTGAGGGATGAGTTTTTCACCTTGGTGGTTCTACAACCCTCCCAAAAGAAAACAACCCCAGGACAATTCCATAAAGGCAGCTAATTGCACAGAGATCCAGGTTACTTAATTATATTTCATTGTTCAACTGCTTTGTATAAAAGGGAATAATGATTTACATATAGAAAGAAAACACCTAATTTCTCTTCTGATTAATCAAAGTGATAGTACAAATAACAGAAGACGTTTATATAGGTAGAGGAGGAAAAATTTCAAAAATATCGGCTGTCTTGGTGGGGGAATTAGGGGATGAGACCTGTTTTCTCCTGCCTCTTCTTCCAATTATGATATTAGTTTTGCTCAGTTTTGATCCCCGTCATTATCACCATCAAATTAGCAGATAATGACACTGGCAGTATAAATGAAATAAGGATACGTAAGAAAATTATCATTCTCATGAATTTCATCATATTATCAGAAAAAGTAGCCAGAGAAGAGAGTGGAAAGATAACTCAATCTATTACATGAAAAAAAACAGTTTTAACAGGCAGAAAGAATTCAGTAAAACAAAAATATTTTTGCAGACAAATCAATAAAATGCATGATTTCAGTTAACATTTCAAAATTAAGCATTTTTATTTTCTGTGTGAAGCAGCTTGTTAAAAACTATTTACAGGGTCCTATGCCCGGGACATGGCAATCCCAGGCACAAATACAGGTTGGGCAGAGAATGGCTGGGGAGCAGCCCTGAGGAGAAGGACTTGGGAGGGCTCATGGATGAGAAGCTCAATGTGAGCTAGCAGCCCAGAAAGCCAACCCCATCCTGGGCTGCATCAAAAGCAGCTTAACCAGCAGGTCATGGGAGGTGATTCTCCCCCTGTACTCTGCACTCGTGAGACTCCACCNCTGTGGCTGCCCCATCCCTGGAGGGGTTCAAGGCCAGGCTGGATGGGGCTTGGAACAACCTGGTGTGGTGGGAGGTGTCCCTGCCCAGGGCAGGGGGGTTGGAACTCGATGACCTCTGAGGTCCCTTCCAACTCTAACCATTCTGTGATTCTATGAAACAAGTACTTAAGTGTTTGTTTGCTTGTTTCCTAAGTTATGGAAGAGCTATTAAACAGAAAAGAGAAGGGTTTAGATGAAATTTTAATAACTGCATTGTGGTAGCTCTAGAGATAGAAAAGAAATTAATTAAGTTTGGGTCCTACAGAAAAAGGAAATCAATCACAGTTTTATACATTTTCATTGTTAAGTGTACGGAGGCCTGTTCTTGATCTTTCTAGTCGACGAAACAAGGTAAAATAATCAATAGGGAAAAAAGAAGGAAAAAAAAAATTACTTGGAGTAGCAAGGGCAGCCTCACAGGCTCTTTTCACACACTGGCATGTATATGGCACACAGCAAATACAGACATTCTGTTTGCCTCCTCTTATCAGTGCTGTTGTCACCGAATAACCGCTCACCTGTTCACCTCTGCAGGAGGAACTCAAGTGTATCTGAGAACGTAATGCGGTTGTCAAAATGACAACAATCTTGTGTTTGGTGCTTCAACGCCTGGTACAAAGAGCTAGTGGAAAATGTGTGAAATACGTGGTTTAAAAAAAAAAAAAAAAGGAAAAAAGAAAGAAAAAAAAAAAGCTCTTCGGATGTTAAAATAAATCTCCCTCTGGGTTTTAAAGAATAGCAGGGGGTCAGTAAAGAAAAAAAATATCGGTGTTGCAAGGTTTTTGAATAAATATCAGTAACACCAGTCACGATCTGGTGACTCGAATTTGCTATTACAGACTCCATGCCAGCCACAGGATTTCTGTTTGGAACTAAAATTAAACGAGGCACTTGCTGCAAAATAACAGCGTGAGCCACAAAGAGTTTTCTTATCAGAGATACCGGTCCAAATCCTCACTAGGCATACATTGGAATAGCTTCAATTGAGTCCGTGGAAATCTGCCAATAATTCCAATATTACTCACTGACCTTCTCTGTTCCATCCCCACTCTGTCTTTAAGCAGAGCATTGTATTTATTTTTTTAGTCCTTATTTTCTTGGAAATCTTTTTACAGAAAGATTTAGAAAACTTTTCTCCATCTCCCTCCCAAGACTCCTTGAATTCTGAGAGTTGGGATACAGTCCCAGGACAGCCCTAAATCGCTTAAGTGAATGTCAGCTGCAAAGAAAAAAAAACACATTTAACTTGGAGGAGAGGCATCCCAGCAAAGAAAAAAAAAAAAAATAAAAAAATCCATGAAGTGGGGAACAGAGGACAGCAGTTTTCTTATTGACACAACACGAGTACACTCAGGATGGCTTGTTAGAAAGGAGTCTCAATCCACCTGCTGGAGGTCTTCTGCCAACTCTGAACCGTAATGGCAGGAAGAGTCATTATAACCTTATTAGCTAAAAATGATGATTGCTCTTTTGGGCCAGGACAATACCAGCTAACACCAGCGATTGGCAAGGAGCGCTTTGTCAGCAACTGAGCCTGGACACCGGGAACTGGAAGGAAATGGACTTAGAATAATTTTTCGCTGCATCCTGCGACATTTCGCAGTCAGATATGAAAACAGTCAGCAGCTAAAGCTTCTGTATTATATGTTCAATTCATTAATCACTCTCTGTCCCGCAATAACGGGAAGCCTATTTTTAAATAATGATGCCTATTTTCCTTCTTTTAAAGCGCCTGTGCTTAAGTAGTGAGGGAAGTGCTCTCTAATCCCAGGCCAAATGTTTTGCTCGCATAAACTTCACTGATTCAGTACAAAATCTCTTTCTTATTGCTGGAGGAATGTCATCCAAGTAATTAAACACAGCACTTATGAAGGGACAGTAAAACGAAATCTGCTACAGTTCCTTTCCTATTGCAGCAAGCTGCGTTACCTCCATCTATTACCATAAGGGTAGGACCAGCAGTGGGTTTTATACATCTGTTTCTGTGTCCAAAGTGAACCGTAGCATCCAAGCCTTGCTGATACAGGATTTCCATCCTGCCAGAAGATTAGGCTGCAAGGTGAAAAGCACTGAAGGTACTGATAAAATACATTATAGAATTATAGAATGGTTAAAGTTGGAAGG
>VZRU01015465.1:21986-34983 GCA_013398155.1 Pedionomus torquatus | reverse complement strand
TGTATCTGTCTGGCTTGCAGCTGACATTTTGCTTGTCTGGTGCCTGTATTTATCACTAATCTTTTATGAAACCAGTCCTCTAATCAGCCCATCGGAATGAATGGCACTTCTCAAAGAGCAGAGAGAGGTTTAATCTGGATCTGGAGCTCAGGACTTTCAGAGGTCCTTTCAGAAACTGCAACAGTCAAGTTTGAGTGTTGGGTTTTTTTTGAATTCAGGTGATGAACCTCTAGGCAGTGAAAGTTCTGCTCTTACAAGAAAGTGAAAATAGTGCTCAATCATCAGATTAATGGGAATGGCTCTTGAAGGGTCTCTGTGCTGTTGTTCATTCCCTGCTTGCTATAATCCCCTTTGTACCCTGTGAAAAGCCACTGCAGCTGGGAGCTTTTCTAGCCCAAGCCTGATTAGAACCTGCTGGAGGAGATAATGTGACACTGTGGCGTTAAAACTCCCTTCAGCTTCTCCATTTTGCTTTGACTGCATTAACACTAGCAATGATCTCTGAACTTCCTTATAACTAACTCTAGAAATGGCCTCTCTAAGCCTAAGCAAAACTTTTATTTGTTGTTTTAAAGGATTCAGTTAGCAGGAATGAAAATAGTCCGGACACCACCTCACCTTGGACGCTACAAAGTGATGAACTACAACAAAGAGACAGAGATGCAAGAGCCCTGGAGAAGGTAACTGTTCTAGAGAGGGGGCAGTTAGGAGGCTACCCTTTGGCTTGTGGCAGGCCACCTGTTAGCGTCAACTTCCTCAGAACAGGCAGTAAAAACAGTACACTGCTTGTTTTTTCTGCTTTAATGTGGATAGTTAAAGAAGGCTCCCAGTCACTTTGAACTGAAACATTTTGCTCTTGTTGCTGCATTTGAAGGGTTTTTCCTAGATTCCTATTTTTTTCCTATCATTAAGCTCCAAGAAGCAGCTAACACATATCAGACTTTAAGCATCAAAATTATTCAGGGAATTAAGCTTTTTAAAAAATACCACCTGTCTTGTACATAGGGAGAGTTCCGTTTGAAGAAGCATTTTGTAACAACTTCCCTGTAATAAAAACTTGCTTTTCAGTCTGTGTAGATTTACAGTGTACCATTAAAATGGTGGAAAGCAGCATTTTAGTTTGAAGACATGAGGAAGGTGCTATGAGAGACCTTAGCAAAAATCTAGATTTATATAAAAGGCCTGGAGGAGGTTATTGTGTCAAGTGTGGTGGAGGCTTCTCATACCAACAGCTCACCCTTCCCTCTATCATCTCAAAACTCAGGTTTCCATAACAACCTTGTCTTAAAACCTCCCTGCAGCAGCCTATGTACACTATTGCTGCAAGCCTCCGTGTTGCACTCCCAGGTCTCTCTAAGCTGCTGGCAGCTTTTTGGCTCTTTGCAGACTGCAGTTGCCTCCAGATGCATTCTGTGACTTGCCTTAGGTCTCCCAGTCTGATAAGATTCCAGTCCAAATTGTCCTCCTTGTTTAGAACACGAGGTGAACTTGTTCTAATCTGTTAAGTCTTATTACATGAAAATAATTTTGGGGGGGCTTTTCTGCTAGTAGCTTTCATCTGCTAAGCTCTTGCCCCCTCTGGAAGTCTGTTTCTTCTGCAGCTTCAGCTTGTGAACATCACCTTTGTGCTTCTAACTGCAAGTATTCTTCCTTCTTCAGGCCTGCTCCTCGACACAACACCAGAAAAACATGGAAAGATGACGGAATGAATTCATTAGAGTTCAAGCTCCTTTCCAGGACAAAACATCCTCTTTATACCAATATCACTGTAGATATTGGATATGTTCCCCCATTTTCTTAAGAGAATAAACCAAAAGCAGAGTTTAGGCTCAGCACAGCAGCATGCGTATGGGCATTTAGCCTCTACCTCCTGGTGTGGTGTGGAGTCTGCACCACCTGAGACTAAACCCTTCTGTCTTTCATGCATTTCACTTTTCTTTGTATAAGATTTCAAAGAAAAGGTTTCAGGAATAGGGTATGATAACTAATGAACATGCTGCGGCTTACTGAAAAAATTGTTAAAGTGCTATAAAACTAGCAACTGAGCCAGACCCACCCCATGGGTCTTGGGAATCGAGGTCTCCTTGACAGTAAGTTGGCCCAAGTTTTCTGGAACTTATTCCATACCTGGATAGCTCTGTCCTGCTTTCTACTTAAGTGTTAATTGGGATGCAAGCCATTCTGTCAGACAGGCTCTGTGAAGCATCATATTTTGAGAAAGTGTTGAAGTCAGTTACAGTTCTGTAAATATCTTTTGTGAATTTGAGTAAAATAAATTGAAATATGTGTTTGGGTTAAGATTTTCTAGAATATTTAAGGAGTGCAATAAAGGAGAAAGTTGCCTTGAAACCTTACGTCCTTGTTTTTTTCTGTTAGTGTTTGAATGTTTTTATTGTAGCTGTAAGTAATTCGGGCTGAATCTGTCACCTAGTCTAACCTCCTGCTCAGTGTAGGGAAATTCATCTAGTATTTCAGCTGTTGCTCAAACATCAATTATCTTTCAAGGTTGATCTGTCTTCAACATGAAATACTTCTGAGAAATTAAATACTAGAGGAAAAACTAAGTCAAACATGTCAACAGTGAAGCCTTGACCCTGGCAGGAATGTATTTGTACATACCCAACTGTGAGACTGATGCCATTTGCTCAAGACCTTCCACTTTCTGTAATCTTTATTCTTCTAAAAAGTCAGTGAGGTTCAGGTTCAATTATCTTGCAAGGATGACACAGGGTATTTTTGCTTCTTACTTGTAGATAATAAAATGCCCTGTTCACGGAAAACCTGCATCTGTCCTGCTAACACCTGCAAATGCAGAGAAGGCTGAAGCTTTAAACAGAGTTAGGAACTTCCTAAAAGAAAAACCCAATATACGAATGACCCTGGCTTCACATCTACCTGGAACAGGATGCATATCCAACAAGCAGGTGTAAGAACAGTTAGATATAATGCTGTAAGGAAAGCAGAGTGCTCTATAATCAAGATTTTCACAGAAATCCTGCAGCACACCAGAACAGTTTGTTAACCACAGACTTTTACCAGTCTTCTAAAACAAGAATCACCAATAATAATGGCCTGCTGGCTATGTATACAAATATGCAAAAAATGTGGCCAAAAAAGCATTAAAAACTGTGGACAGCAATTTCTTTCCATCTGAGGTAGCTGGCCACTGCATTTCCTTCCAACTCTCTCTAATACCCAAAACTGACCGCATACTACAGAACTGAGACTTTCATTTTGCCCCAGGTCACTTCAGAAGTCCCATAGCAGGGTGAGTTGAGCTCATGAAAAACAAGAGAAGCCCTTTGAATTCAATGGAGTGTATTTATTGAGACAATTTTAAACATCTCCTCACCTCTTACTATTATTGCCCTTCCTTCACACATAAGCAGTTTTTCCTCAGGGTGGAAAAAAGTTAAGTTTTTCCTCAGCAAATTGGTGGAGAATTCTTGTGCTTTCAATGAGAAAAGACGGGCCTGTTCCTTCTGAAGTCATGGTAGTGTTGGCAGTGCTAGGCTGCCTCCCCCCCTACAACAAATCAGAAGCTTAGGAATAGTTGCAAGAACAAAACTTTTTTCAGGAGAATTAGTTTAAGTCCTTCCACTGGACCAGCCCAAACTAGGACACTTTTGCAAGTGTCCCAGTAGAAAGTGCATAGAGGAACATGAGGACCTGTCCCTCGGGTCAGTCCCTATCTCCAGTCCTCGACAAAAGGAAACTGTCAGCCAACCAATTAGACACTGTGAAGAAAAACTTTCTTCTGTGTTCTTTCAAGCAGAGTGCTGGGAGTTGTCAACAGCAACCACAATCATGATCCGTTACCATTTCCTATAACCTCTGTGGTGCTTGCCCTTATGAGATCTCCGGCTGCATGCTGAAATCTACTGTGATATTGATGTATAAAGGGTTGTGTTCCACTGAGAGCAGTTTATATGAGCAGGAGTTCAGCCCATCTGTGTTCCATGTTTTAGATACTTGACGTAGAAGTTTCATCCTAAAGATAAAGAGGAGAAAATCTTCATTGACATGCATAGGAAAGGAGGTCTGAGCTCTTTACCACTGCTAGTAAACTTAGAGGCATTCTGCATCTACGGAAATGTAAAGTTCTGCTTCTCCTGTCCTCAGCATGGAAAATCAGACATGGAGAAAAAACATCCTTTCATTTAATCTCTGAAATCATATGCTCAAATTATATCCATGTAACTGTAACTTTAGAAGTTTCAAAGGAACATCCCCCAGTTGATTGTGGGCAGATGTCACGTACAGAAAAGCTACCAGCTGCAAACAGTGGTGTCCCCCATAACCTCTGGGTACCACAGAATGCCTATTTGGTCTAGAGCAGAGAACTTGGTCCCCAGGTGCTTGGCTCCTAGCGACGTACCAACGCAACGCAAGGTGGAACACTGTTCATGACTCACCTCTCTCTATTCACCTCATTACCATGGTCTCTTTTATGGAAGATCATTGTGTACCTGCCAACCTCAGCAGATGGCCTCACCACTTTCATCTTATGCATCTGAACCCTGGAAGAAACAATAGTGCCATGAGCAAGACATCACCTATAAAAAAGCTCTTAAGGGAAACTATGAACATTTGGGGATTTCGTCTCTTGTAATTGCTATCGAAGCAAGTGCAGAGAACTGTAGGAAACTCATCTTCATCTCTTCTACTACCCATTTGCCAGAGAAGTGGGGCTCAGAGTTGTGTTCCTGGAAAACAGGTCCATTAGGGTAACAGATACCTCTTTCTTTTGAACAGAAGCAGGTCATTACTGCAGTAGAGATTATGTAGAGCTTTAAGCTTACATTATACAATGGAGTACATTTAAGTTAGCGTTGTCTGGTCTCATTTGTGCTGCCTTCTATTAAAGCTAGGAGGGCTGTAGCAAGATTCCATACATTTTGCAACAAGTTCATCTCAACTTCTGCAATACAGCACCTATACCTGATAGTTCTCCATGTAAAAAAACCGAAAACAACAATGACAGAAACACTGAGCCCCATGCATGGATTCAAGTGTCTGACATGAGGCAGATGTCAGGCTCCATTGGTTGGAGCTTTTGGCCTTAAGCATATCTGTGAAGCACAACAATTTTACTCTGTCAGCTGAAAGGATTAACTTAATTACAAGGTAATTAAGCAATAGCCCAAGTCATTGCTAGTCACATCAGCAGCAGACAGAGCAATAGGAAACACAGGAGTGAAGGAACCAAGCCCCTACAGCTCTCCAATGGTGGCTTGTAGCAGTAAATTATGAAGCAAGTGATCTGAAAATCTTTTTGTGATGCACATCTTAGGAAGAGGCTCAAAAGAGACCATCACATTTAGCATGAGGCAAAACAGCAGGATTTCGAGAACTCCGGGCCCCAAGTTCATAGATACTGAAGGAGATTGCTGCCATCTGCTGTCTTCGCAGAGAAGGAAGGCTGTAAGGATCTTTATACAACCACCCACAGAGACAGCAAGCTTTCCATTACCTACCCATTACAAACTCTGTAACTGGCCCAGTCCAAGATCTGCCCAACAGGAAAGTCATGAGCCAAGTCCAGTTGCAGTGTTGACTCTGGGTCATACAATTTGGTTTCCACACCAAGACCACAACAGCTGCAAAGTTAGAAGGTGCCAGCACAAACAAGCATCACTTTTGACTCCAGCCCTTTGCAAAACTTGCAGAGACCCTCAGCAAATCCTGTTGATGTGCTGCCCACAAGAGTATTTGAAAGAATGCCTCTATCACCTTTTGTGACACTTCTCAGGAAGCTGGGGAACGAGGTGGTACCAAGCCACCCCCCTAGCACTATAAAAGCCAGCTCCCAAGAAGTCACAGGGATGTTGGTGTGTCTAAATAGGAGAAAAAAAATACTGTGATAAGTGACAGAAATAATTTGTCAGACAGTACATCTTTTGGATTTCTTGAGATACAGCTGACTGATCTGCTGAACTGACAGAGAAAAGCATTCATTTGGAAGTTCCTAAGTTTAACACATTTGATTTCACTAGTGTAATATTTAGTATTATCAGGGGTATTAATATTATAACCCCCAAATGTTTGTTTGCATATTTAAGCAATTGAAAAGGATAAACACTGAAGAATGAAAAATTACACGCAAGTTACAACTTGACAGGCTCTGCCAGCAGAGCTTGTGGGTTTTTTTCTTGGTGCTGTTTTTCCTTCCTTCACTAACAGCAATGCAGGATTAGAGGTTTCCTCCTAGGCAAAGGACAAAAGATCAACATAAAAGTTTTGGGAACTTCTTTGTCCCGCTAAACCTCTCAAACTAACAAGTTTCTCCTACTTTGACAGGCACGTCTGCAAAAAGTAGTTTTAACAAGAGCAAAGGGCATATGCATATACATGCAGTCTTCCTAAAATTCAGGTTATTCACTACTTTAACTACCATCAACACCACCTACATACAAATTAAGCCCTGCTTGGAGTAAATCGTGGTAGGCAATGAATGCAAAAAACCCAGTCCCACTGAAGCACTGGAACCCAGTAAATTTGTGTCTCTGGCAAATCATACTCCAGTCTTCAGTCTTACTATTTCAGTTATAGCCAGTCTCCAAGCAAGAATACAAATACTGTGTATCCAAAACAAGCCAAACGAAACCCCAAATAAAACAGCAACAACAACAAAAAATCCCCCCAAACCCACAACAAACCCCACACCCAATCAACAATGCTGTCAGGAAAAGGATCAGGCCTCAGGCACACTTCACCTTTTAAATAGGAAATCATTAACAGAACTGCATCTCACACTCCACATCCCTACTGCCATACTAATTTGAATTGAAGGCTCCTGTAGTGTTCCACCTTTGGAGGCTAGGTGTGAAGTCACACCATTTTTTTTTATTATTTTTATTATTTTTTTACACCAGTGGCTCCCCCTCTCACAACCATTTCCCTCTAGCCTTTTATTCATTTATTACCTGATTCGAAGGTCATCATCTTCTCCACCCCAACCCCAGTAGCTGTTAGAGAATCCATTCACTTTGGAAAATTGATCTCTTGTTAGAGCAGTTACACCTCCAAAATATCCTTTGTACCGTAACCTAGAAGTACAGGAGAAGAATGAAGAATTAAAAGTCAAGTTCTACCAACAATGAAAAAAATCACCCTGAACCTCTGGATCTAGACCAGTCTTTCACAGAGTTAAAGGTATACAAATCCATGAGGTTGGTCTTCTCTTCCTCTTTTCACAAAAAGATGGTGATTTGCTTTAGGCCAGAACTGTCCAACTGAGAGAATGTAACCACCTTCAATAGTTTCTCTATTTATATGACACCCCCTTGCCAGCTAAAAAGGCACTTCACCTCAAAGACTCTGAGGAGATGAAAAGGAACAAGGCTATGCACTAATATAGCAGAAGCTTCACAATAATGACAGCCATCGACTATCTTAGAGCTGAATCTGAAAACCTTGAAGTGAAATCAGATCATAGCAAGGGGGGCACATGCTATGGAATATTGCAGAATCAATTCCAAGGCAAGGTACACTGCAAGTTACTTAATAACCTAATGTAACAGAGCTCAGCTCTGAAGGAGATTAATTTTTAACTTCTACCTTCTTTCTCCTGGAAACTGCATCTACTTTAAAAAGTTATTTACATACCATGCTCACGTACCTTCTACCATTTTGCTAATTGCATTTTATGATATTGTCCTCTTTCTTGGCCCTTAAGGTAAGCACTGCAGAACAGCCCCTACTACATTGCTACTGCCAACTTCAGAGATGACATGCACATGGCTGCAGATTGCATTTTGATTTCTTAGATGTATGTGAGTCTAAACAGAGGAACTAATTGCCAGGGCTAAACAGTATCCATTATGGCATCTTACATGCTGGACAAGCAAAGGTGCTTGGGACTTCAGTCCAACAATCCCTTTGAGCCCAGCAGTTCCACCAGTTTTTCAGTCCATCTCACCATCCGCTTACTAGTCCATACTATATTCTACTTGCCTCTCGATCAACCAAAGCAGTGTTTCCATTGCATTGGTGCACAACCAACCTGTAGCCCCCAGAATGCAAGGCACAGTGTTCCAAAAGCTTGTCACAAGCCTAGTTCATTTGTGCTTTTCCTGTGTTCACTGAATAACTGGCAAGTGAGTATTAGTCTGTTTAAGGATTTGGACATCCCACCTCTTTCTCATGTATTTAACAAAGGAAACCCAGAAGTGAAGCAGAGCTTTACTTCAAAGTACTCTGAAATCAGCTTTAAAGCCCACTTTAATTAATATTTAGAGTGACATGACATAAGAGGTGACTCTTGAAAGAAACTACATTTAATGAAATGACTTTAGCCATTAAATTTACCAAGCTCAGGAGCCTTTTTTCTAAGAGGTGGCCAGAACACGAGTTTTCACTTTAAATTTATATCACACTATCACTTAGAGGAAACACTTAAAAGTCAGAATGATCCTGTCTTTGATGCTGTACAGCTAAATAACTGAAGCACAACCCTTTCCCTATCTCTTGCTAAATTCTCACATTTGAGCTCTTAATATCAGAAGTTATCTCTTCAACAGCAAAAGCTAAGTGGGAAGTTTTATTAGCACAATAGTAAGATCACACTGTCAAATCACAGGACCAGGAGACTGCAAATGTATTTCTAGCTTTGACAGAAGGTCTTTGCATATCCCATCACATCCCCTTTCTCTCAAAACACACTTTTCCTCAACCCAGGAATCAGAACGATGACAATGATACATGGTACAGGTGACCATGGAGATGACTTCAGAAATGTCCATGCAGTCAGAAGGCGCTCCAGAGAGACAGTGTGTTACCACCAGAGATCTGGTGTCAGAAGGAAGTGTAAATACCAGTGTACAGCTTCATCAGAAGAGGAACAGTACTAAAAATGCAGCATTTTCCAGTTGGCATTTTTTCCATATTCCTGGTCCCCTACCTGTATCCGGTACTGTTTCTGCCAACTACAAGGTGCTTTGGTTGTCCGTCACACATGTAGCTGTTAAAGTCGTTTTCTGGCACCAGATCCACATCATGGAAAATGAAACAATCCCAGTTTGCTTCTTTTAGGGCCTCTAGGTATCCTACATTCAGCAGTTTAGCGCGATTAAATTTGGTGCTGCCAGCCTGTGGAAGAGAATGGAAAAAAAATCCTCTGAAGGAAGTGTCAAACCTTTTGAACCAGAACTGTTCTCAGGCATTTGTTCTAATTCTGCAGCTACACTCATGCATCACAGCCTTTACAGCAGTAACTATATATAAGGAGCTACCCCGTAGCATTAGATACAGCATCAGTGGCCAATGATGCAAAGTGTTTCTTCATTCTCTTCTTGTCACAAGCAAACACCACCAGGCGATAGTTGTCTGGGTACCACAAGTACGCACTTAAAGTATTGCTTAATGCAATTTTAGTGCTATTGCTGCTCCTGTCCTGGAGTGTCCATCAGGCTACATACCAAAAGAGATGTCAGCAAACAGTTTAGAAACTGGAGCTCCATACAGCTGTGTCAATAAGGCCTACAGAAGTTTAAAAAAAAAAAAACCAAAAACCAACCAGCAAAAATCCCAAACCAACAAAAAAAATCTACCCAAAAAACATTACTCCTGTACTAATTGGTTTATAGATGTGAGAGCCCTTGCCCCAGATGATTGATGCTTGTCCAGTCAGTTTAGAGGATAGCAATGCTTAAAGAGTTCATTGTATTACCTTAGGTCACACAGTAGGTGGCAGAGTGGGAAGTAAAAAGCAGATCTCTCCAGTTTTAACTCCTATCTATAGCCTAATTATTGTCCTGCACAGGGACTCCCTGCAGCACAGAGCTTGACTTGACCTTCACTAATCTTTTTTTTCTGGCTTTTGCTGTAAATTCTATTTTTGAAAAGCAAAGATACACTAACTAGAGGAGAGACACACACACACACACCTGGCAGTTTGGCAGTTTTGTAAGCCAACCGTGACTCTGCTCACTCTGGAGCAACAGGTGTGCTTATCTTGCCATTTATTTTTAACTGGGCTGCCAGTCTGTGGAAAGTTTTCTGCTCCCGAGTACAAGGTGATGAGTTGCCTCATGTTTCCACCTAGAAGTCAAAGGGCCAAGCCCTGTGCTCCCAGAACCTAAAAGGAGTAATTTTCCAGAGTACCTGATGTACTTGAGAGAATATGAAAAGTAATTTTGAAGAGAAAGGGGTCATTTGCTAGAGGCTGCCTGAACTGAAACAGACTTGATGGAGGATGAGCAAGAGCTTAGCTTCTAAGCCTCCTTAGCCTGAGAGGTTACAAGTAGGGAAAAGCAATTGTATACAAAGTATGTTTTATTGTTCTAAAAAGTAACACTCTGCTATGATACAGCAATTTATTGAAAAGGAAACAGCCATCCAAACCAAGATTTGTGAGATTTATGGCTCCACACTTGCAGTTAGGGAAATACAGCCCAGTGCCTCATCTGAGAAAGGAAGAAATGGATAATTAATTGCTTCCATTCTCAGTCAGTGAATTAATTTTCCAAGAAAAAATAAGATACAATGCATTCATAATCTATGATAGCAAATTTCTGAGTGGTTTTTGAGGGGTTGTTTGTGGCTGTTTTGTTTGGGGTTTTTTTTTGTTGTTGTTGTTTGTTTGTTTGTTGGGGTTTAAGTGTCCTGTATATGAAAATATCCATCAGATAATAATCTTCTGATGATTAAAACATAGGTTATTGAGTGAACAGAACAATTCAGATGACTGGTAAAGAATGTACAGAGAACTGGTATTGGGTATCAAACCCAGCCTAGTTCAGCATCATCATCTGCCACCTGCTACAGTTCTGTCTCTCCCATCAGTACAGTCAGGCACCACAGCCCACTTCCTGGGCAAAGGTAGCCCCAGGGATGTGTAAAAGTGCTTTCCAGACGGGGCAGTTTTCAATGTTAAACCACATGCTGAACAAATAGCAAAGTTTTACAAACCCAACCTTCTATGACAAAGTGACCCACTTGGTGGATGAGGGAAAGGCTATGGATGTTGTTTACCTGGAATTTAGTACAGCCTTTGACAGTCTGCCACAGTATCCTCCTGGAAAAACTGACTGCACGTGGCTTGGATGGGAGTACTCTCCGCTGGGTTAAAAACTGGCTGTAGGGCTGGTGAGATTCACCAGAGAGTGGTGGTGAATGGAGTTAAGTCCAGTTGGCAGTCAGTCACGTGTTCGTATTGGGGCCGGTTCTTTTTAACATCTTTATCAATGATCTGGATGAGGGGATTGAGTGCACCCTCAGTAAGTTTGCAGACCACACCAAACTAGGTGGGAATGTTGTTCTCCTCAAGGGTAGGAAGGCTTTGCAGTGAGATCTGGACAGCTGATGCCAATGGGATGAGGTTCAATAAGGCCAACTGCCGGGTCCTGCACTTGGGTCACAACCCCATGCAGTGCTCCAGGCTTGGGGAAGAGCGGCTGGAGAGCTGCCTGGCAGAAAAGGACCTGGGGGTGTTGGTCGACTGATGGCTGAACATGAGCCAGCAGTGTGCCCAGGTGGCCAAGAAGGCCAACAGCAGGAACAGTGTGGTGCGTAGGACTCAGGAGGTGATGGTTCCCCTCTACTGGGCACTGGTGAGGCCCCATCTTGAGTACTGTGTACCGTTTTGCACCCCTTACCACAAAAAGACATTGAGGTGCTGGAACGAGTCCAGAGAAGGACAGCAAAGCTGGTGAAGGTTCTGGAGAGTAAGCTTTATGAGGAGAGGCTGAGTGAGTTGGGGTTGTTCAGCCTAGAAAAGAGGAGGCTAAGGGGAGGTTGTAGAGATGTGGGCATCTGTCTCTTCTCCCAAGCCACAGGCAATAGGACAAGAGGAAATGGCTTCAAGTTGCAACAGGGGAGGTTCAGATTGGATATCAGGAAAAATTTTTTACACTGAAAAGGTTATCAAGCATTGGAATGGGCTGCCCAGAGAAGTGGCTGAGGCACCATTCCTAGAAGTTTTTAAAAGGCTGACAGTGCTCAGTGATGTGGTTTAGTGATGGGCTGTAGTTTTATGAGAGTTAGGTTGGTGGTTGGACTAGACGATCTCAAAGGCCCCTTCAAACCTGGACAGTTCTATGATTCTATGTCTGCTCTCAACTTTTATTGAGGGGACAATTGTCCTCCTTTGTTTCTGTGGAAGAAGAACACTGACCACATGACAAACTTATGTTAGGAAAGAAATTATTCACCCTCTAGGGGTGAATTACAAACTGACAATTTTTCAGCAATGTGCTCCTGTTTGAACACATTTGTGTAGAGCAACATGTTTTTCAAGATGTTACAAATAGCCCATAAAGAGGAGATCTGGAGTATGACCTTCAGTGGCTCAGAGAAAAAAAAAAATTCAAGGCCCACTTCTTCATCTTCCTCCAAAGTAAACTATATATTTTAATAGTTAAATCCTGGTTTTAACTACTTCTTTTCTCAAAAGATACTTAAAACAACTAATAACATCACAAATGGGGAATGAAAATGGATTTGCCATAAGAGTTTTGTTAGACACATTTTCCAGTCTTTGAGTATGCCTATCTACATAGAAAGACTAAGCAAGCTAAGTTTCCAGTCTCCCCAGTAAAAACTCTGATAGAGCAAGTCCAGACTTGACGTTGCTACTCATGAGACAGAACTTTCATACTCCTGTATTACTTTCTTCTACTATGATGTCCTGGTTTGAGGTAAAATGAACCAATTTTCTGTTTTACAGTTTTACTTTCTTAGCTAGGCCTCTTCTAACTAACTAAACTTTGAAATTAACAGCACATTGTTCAGAACTGTTTCATCTCCCAGTGATAAGACCTAATTATCCCAAGGGATGGTATGCAGAGAGGCCCTTGTTTATACTTATTGCTAGAACAAACAAGGTCAGGGAATTTTCATCATTTGCCCCATTGGAAGGTTGGACATGGAAAAGTGTAAAGGGGTCCCACCTGCAAGGAGGAATGGACAGGACAGATGACCCAAAACTGACCAACAGGGGTATTCCATCCCATCCGCATCATGCCCCGTATAAAAGCTGAGGGATCAAAAGGTCAAC
>VZRU01015465.1:6408-17145 GCA_013398155.1 Pedionomus torquatus | reverse complement strand
ACAAACCAACTTAAAACAAAAACAAAAAAAAAAAAAAAAAAAAAAAAAAAAACCACCCAAAAAAAGGGAAAAAAAAAAAGGGATAAAAAGAGAAAGGAGAGGGAGAGGTTCTCAAGAAGGGAAACTAAAAAGCCATACAGTCATACTAATAAAAACATTTTTTTCTGGGGGGTTGCTGGTTGTTGTTTTTTCCCCCTCTGGTCTTCAAGAAAACAAGGACAGAGAAAACAAAGAACGGAAGCCTGAGTTCTTTCTAGGTCTCTCCTCCTTGTCTCCTGGCCCTTAAGACCACATTTTCCAATGAATTCTTTCTGCTTTTAGGTAAATTACACTGGAGACTACCTGGGTCTCTGCCTCATAGTTTTAAAAGACAGAAAAATTAGCTTAATGCTCTCATTTACATCCTTTCCTCTAATTTTCCACATGGGAAATATCAGAATAATCTGTAAGGTATTGAAACAACAGGGATTCAAATGTGTAGAGAAAACATCCACCACCCCCTGCCAGTTTATACTCTGCAATAGTTGCATACAGAAAATCAGCGATAAGCTATATGAACGATCTGAGAACAGTAAACACTGTGGACCCCATGGCTACTATTAGCCTGTAATTTATAAATCAAAGACCTTATCATTTGCTTCTTTAAACTCTACTTGCGAGTTCCCATGCAATAATCTGAATTGCTGCTTTTCATAACCGCTCAGTTACTGTGCAGGATCCAGCAGGTAAATTACCCAAAGCAAGGTAACCTCTCCCCACAATAAACTTGGTTTATTAAACTTGCACAAAGTGCGTGCAAGACAAAGAAACTTCCTTCTCCACCACCAAATACAAATACATTAAAGAGTAACCTGGGGTGACATGGTTGTTAAGATACTGAAGTTGTTGTTAAGACACTGAAGCTAAGATACTGAAATTAACATGCAGGGAATGACTATCAACAAGTGTTTTGTTAAAAATCAATTTATTACATTACCCCACTTTATCAGAAGTTGGATTAAAAAAAAAAAGTTAAAAGAGTTGCTTACCTCTGATGCACAGATTGGTACAAATAGGCTGTTGCCCCAATTAATTCTTTTTTCCACACATAAAATAAAAAACTAAAGATGAGCTATCCATGGAAAAGACAATGAAACATCAAGAAGCAATCAACAATATTAATTAGAAGAACAACTTCTGAAATACCTCTTATTTTGTTGTTAATATTAGGAAGAGCACTTGGGTATAAAACTGCTAAGGTACAAGTATGTTAAGTTATGAACATAAATTCAGAACTTACTGCACCAATCTTATTTCTACCCTCCTGCCCTCTTACTCGGTTAGGCAAAATCTCACACATACCAATTTCCTTTGTCATCTTTAGCAGATTCCTTTATAAGCAGATGTTACTAAAAGTTCACAGCACTTGCCTCTGACAAGTATTCAGACCACACGACTGTCAATGTGAGCTATTTCACATAACTAACACAACATCTTCACTGAGTTCTATATGGCAGCAACAGAATGTTGTTCTTACTTAAAATACACTTGAGCACTTCAACAGAGCAGCATAAATAACCATGCATGATCACAACAATTAGTCACTTTCAACTCATCACAGCACAAATGCAGAAGGGCATAATTTGTGTTTCATAAACTTGCAGTTTGGCATTTCGATATTTTCTATGGAAAATATAGTATGTGTTTCAAAACATGGAATGCATGGAGATATTTCAGATATTTTAAAAATCACAATGATGGCTGAGGTTGGAAGAGACCTCTAGAGATCATCTGGTCCAATGCCACTGCTCAAGCAAGGCCACCGAGAGCCAGTTACCCAGGACCAAGTGCAGACAGCTTCCAGATATCTCCAACGATGGGCAGTCCACAGCCTTCCTTGTCAACCTGTACCAGGGCTCAGAGATCCTCATAGTAAAATAAATGTTCAGATGGAATCTCCTGTGTTTCAGTTGTACCTACTGCTTCTGGTCCTGTCACTGGGAACCACCGAGAAGAACCTGGCTCCTTCCTCTTTGAGCCCTCCCTTCACATATTTATACACATTGGGATGTTCCTCCCCAAGCCTTCTCTTCTCCAGGCTGAACAGTCCAAGGTCTCTCAGCCCTTCCTCATAGGAGAGATGATCAAGTCCTTGCATCATCTTCATTGCCCTTTGTTAGGCTCATCAGTACACCCATGCCTCTCTTGTACTAGTGAGACAAGATATGGAGACAGGACTCCAGGTATGGCCTCACCAGTGTCGAGTAGAAGGAAAGGATCACCTCCCTCAACATGCTGGCCATACTTTGTTTAATGTAGCCCAGGACACCATGTGCCTTCTTTGCTGCAAGGGTACATTGCTGGCTCACAATCAGCTTGGTGCCACCAACAGTAGGTCCATTGCCAAGCTGCTTTCCAGCTGGGTGGTCCTCAGCACATAACAGTACATGGGGTTGTTCCTTCCTCTGGAGACCTTCTGGAATATCTGTCACTCTTCGTGATTTGGTGTAGTCTGCAAACTTGCTGAGGGCACCATCTGACCCATCATCTAGATCATTAATGATGTTAAACAGGACCGGACCCAATATTGACCCCTGGGTTACACCACTAGTTGCTGGCCTCCGACTAGACTTCATGCCACTGTTAATCACCCTCTGGGGCTCGCTGTTCAGACAGTTTTCAATCCACTCCAGTTATCCAGTCCATATATCAACTTCTCTATGAGGATCTTATGGAAGACAGCATAAAAGGCCCTCCTGAAGTCCTGGCAACACCCACAGTTCTCCCATTACCAGGCCAGCCATTTCCAGTCTTCCATCCCATTAAGCAACAGGCCCGTATTTTCCCTCATCTTTCTTTTGTTACCTACATACTTAAAGAAGCCCTTCTTGTCATATTTGATATCCCTACATCATGGCCGATATATTGGTGGGGAGTGAAAAAAGACCACCCAGTCAGACATGAAAGCATATGTAAACAGTAATTCAATACTAAACAAATCTTCCTACAAACAATAATCCATAAGATGCTGGAAATGTGGTTCTTCCTTCTTCTATACTTCATAACTTAGGGTGACTATCCCGCAAATATGGGTGGGAAAACATCTGTGGTGAAACTAAGTTTCTCATAGCTGTCAAACCTGTCTACCTAGATCTGACCTTCATCAAAGGTACCAAGAAACTTTCATAGGTACATAGAGTGGAATAAATTCTCAGTGAAGCGTAACCAAACTTAGTTTGGAAATTTACAGTTGACAAGAGAATTTCAGGCCACAAAGTTAAAAACACTGTGATACCAATTTCAAAATCCATGGAAAACAAACAAACAAACAAAACAGAAAAACCCCCATAGTTATCCAAATATGACACCAGCCAGAATTCCAAAAATCAATGAAAAATGAGAAAGATCTCCATCTATATGTAGACAAACTCATACCTAGACAGACACTGCAAACATACTTCCAAATATATCCGGGATCATATTGAGGCCCACTGCATGATCTGTATTCCTCAACATCTTACCTGTACTGATATCTGTCCCTGTGCTCTGCACCTTCTCTGCCAATTCAAGTTCTGTAGCCTGCTATATTTTTTGCAATATACACAAACCCTATTAGCTTGCTCCAAGGTTCCTAGCACTGTTCAGAATAGGCTACCTGTAGGAACTGATAGGAAATGCAGTGCTATATGACTCCCCCCATGAACGGGGCGGGTTCAGTTCTGATCCTTGAGCCTGTTGGCATGAACACAAAAGCTTAACTTGCCCTCCCATCCAGACAGGCCAAAAGAGTAAGCAAGGTTCCAGCACAGACAAGACCTCTTCCTAAGTAAACTAGAAAGATCAGAGCCATCCATTTTCATTCAGGGCTTTCCCCAACAGAAATATATAGGCACTGGAGTCTGACAGGCTGTGCAAGCACAGGACAAGTGAACAACATACACACACGCTGGTTCCTCATGCAAGAACTGCAGGGTTAACCTACCCACGTGCAGTGGGCATTTGCCAGCAGCCTAACAGAAGCCACTAGCATTACCAAGCTCAGAGATACACAGAAATTCTGGACTAAAGGCAGTTCTTCTTTGTCTAGACAAAATTCCTAGGCAGATGAAGACTGTCACCAGGAAGATGGATTACCAGCAGCCCTGATCTAAATATTAGTGAAGGAAAGTAAACTTGTAAACAAAATTTGTTATTTAGTTGGAGTTTATAAAAATTTTATTCTTTTCCAGAACTTATTTTTTCCAATCCGTTTTATATAAAAATTTCCATTATGATAATAATGCTGAAGTCTAAAGTCACATGATTACTCATCAAAAAAGTTACCTTGAACAGTATACATAATCAGTAAGAACATACTTTCTGCCTAAATTTAATTTTTCCTGTGTTTGTATTTAAAATAATTCACCCTATAAGGAACATCTGCAGAACAGCTCCAGCAAGATACTTTCATTTGATGCACGGAAAATTAATTTACACTAACGTTCTGATTCTACCTGTTCCACGTGCCCAGTAAGGACAGGTTTCCTATCACGCAGCAGTCTTCCAGAAGCCCCTACAATCTCCTGAAGCTCACATGCAAATTCACAGACAACAGAACAGGTTCAGCAGCAAGAAGGACTCACTTCAACTTTAAAAACCCTCTTAAGTTCAAGCAGGAAATGAAGCATAAAAGAGCTCCTTGGAACTGCATTTATGAGCTCTGTACTATGCAAACTATTACTTAGTATTTTACCTAGGCCGCAGTCAAAAGCAGCAATACGTTAGCTCTGGAACTATCATGAAGCAGTATAGCAATCGTCTTACATTAAACCCTACAAGAAAGAAGTAAATTCTTTACAACTGACAAGGTAGAAAGATGCCTCTACAGCATTAGCTTTTCTATGCAAGAGAGTTCAAGTCCTCAAGTTTTACAAGAGTCTAAACCTGCTCCTTTCACTTCTTTTCAGCAGATTAAGCTAATAGTTTTTAACACCTCTTTTATACAACACTTTTATAATCCTATTATCTCTGCCTGCCTATTAAAAAACCCCACAAGCTGCACTGAGAAATGGTGAAGTCATGGGCTATTTAAAAACAACAACAACAAAAAAATTTAAAAGTGCTAAACAAAAGAAACCAAATCCTAAGACAAACACCCTTTCCACCCCACTTAGCACTTTCAAAGCAATTGAAGCAAGTGCATTAAACCACTCACTGCTGCTGCCACATCCCTCCTTCACGTATAGCAGTCACTCCAAGGAGCATGGAGAGTGCTATGGAAGCAGCAGACACTTTCCATCCAACAAACCCCACACCATAAAGAGACCTCTGTTCCTCTGTTACCTCTCACATGCTGCAGGAAAGAGTCAGCTCAAAACTTGCAGAATAACTGAAAAAAACAAGGGAAAAAAAAAAAAAGCACCAACACATCTCACTTTTCTGCAACTCTAAGAGGTTCCCTAGATGCCATCCCACAGCACATGTCCAAGCCTGAGATGGCAGATGGTCTCCCTCCTTTCCTCCTAGCACAGCAGAACCAGCACAGGGGCAAATCAGGCATATCTTGACAGAGCACTGTGCCAGACACAATACTGCATAAAAATAATAACTACAACAAACCATCTGATTAGAAACACAGGCTTAAGCCTTTACTCCACAAACCAAACCACAAGTTCTATTGGAGCCTCCAATCTGCTCCATTTGGAGATTATTAACATCAGAGCTGCCATTCTTCTTACATAGATCAAGGTGTCCACCCTCTTGCCCATACCTGGAGAAGTCCAGGTGCTCCCACTGCACCCCTCTCTGTTATCACCTGGACATACCTGTGGGCATCACTGCCACCACAGACATATACATACTGCATCTAAGGATGTTTCAAACAGCCTGGCTTACTGACCAGCCTTTTCACAAAAGGTAACTTATTAAGAGCTTGTCCCTCACTGGTGGTTTTTCCACCACTTTGTCCCATGACACTCCACTAGCAATCTTGCAGAACCAGCAGGATTGCTGTCACTTTGCCATCTTGCCCATGTGGGGCTCTCCCATGCTACCAGGTCAGCAGCACCACAATATCAGCTGTGCTGGCCGAGCTCCGGTCTGGCACACAGCTGCTAGGAAAAGTTTGGCTGCCAACCTACCAAAGCCTCCACCCTAGCTGCTCTATATTCAGCTGACAAATACACTTCAGTAGAGTTGCAGTAGAATCCTGTTAATCTCTTGTAACTCAAACCTGTTTAAACTCTTTATGCAGTATGTACATTTCAAGCAAGTAGGTATTTCACTGCTTCCGCAAGTAAGCCACCTCTGTGCCACAAAGGTTGTCTCATCAGGACTGCTGATGAGTTTTGCTTGTTTCAAACACTTTGTAGTGTGAAAAAAAAACCTTTTAGACTACCGTATGTTTCAACTGGTCAGCCATATTAATTCAGACCAGCCTGGATCCTGACTGTCACCATCTCACTGTCCTCTCCACTTCAGCCCACAAGCTATACTCACTCTCCAGCTCTCATGCAAACATGAGGTTAGCTGGATCAGGAAGCAAGCAGTATTTCTAGCAACTTCCTGTGATCCTCTGTCTACCCTTCCTACAAACTGCCTCAAACCAGACGATTTTAAAGAAGAAATGTATGAGCTAAAAAGAAACATATAAAAGTTCATTTCTGGGGGCTGATTAGAATATCAGCCTCTACCAGCTAAAACATTCCAGTTGTGTTGAGAATGCAAACCTCCTATTTATTACTTGACAACCACTTGATATAAAACATAAAAGAAACAAAAAACCCAGAAGTACTGGCAGCTCCACCTCCCTGAACTACAAGCTAAAAAAGATAAAAGAATACATAAACCACCAGGAAATAGTCTAGATATTTCCCTTACATAACTTACTGTCTCCATGCATGTGGGCAACACAGAAGAAGTGATTGCAACAGATATGAATGAGGAAAGGCTTGACAGGCAAACAGGGTAAATCCATTTCATACAGAAGGAATATGATAGCAGAAACGCACTGAAAGAAGACTCTCCATACATCTTTAACTCTGACATAGGAGCATCTCAGTATCTCACCCATCCCTATCAGGGATGCCATTGTTCTTCCACCCAACATTACCCCAAAAAAGGAATGCGATTCCTCTGTTCCAACCTGCTTTGGTTTATGATCAAACAACTTGCTCCACAGGGAATGCACTGGACAAAAGAAGCCATCTCAGAGCACTGGTATGAAGCTCATTGTCTCTTGAATGCCTATCACCGATTTTCTGGCTGCAAGACACCCACAGAGCTACACTCTTACCTGATGGGACAGAGGGAGACAGTAAGATGAGAAAGCTCATGGGTAGAGATAAGTCAACTCCCTGTCTTTATCAAATACCATCACAGGCAAGACAGACTCAACTTGGGGAAAATTAATTTATTGCCACTTAAAAATAAAAGTAGGATGGTGAGAGACAAGAACTACAACATGTTCCCTCTGCTCCCTTTTTCCCAGGCAGAACTTCACTTCGTTCCCACCTCCTATACTCTATACCCCATAAGAGGGCAGGGGGACTGGGGATGGGGATCAATCCATAACAGCTCCTCTCTGCCACTTCTTCCTCCTCACGTTTTTCCCCTGCTTCAGTGTGGGTCCTTCCCACGGCATACAGTCCTTCACAAGCTGCTCCAGCCTGGGTCCCTTCCATGTGCCACAGTTCCTGACAGAAAATCTGGTCCTGCACGGTCTCCTCTCCACAGGCTGCAATCCCTGCCAGAAGTCTGCTCCAGCAAGGGCTCTCCAAGGTTTGCAGCTTCCTTCAGGGCACATCCATTTGCTGTGGCACTGGTTCCCCCACCAGCTTCAAGGTGGGTAGCTGCTCCAGCGCAGTCCCCTCCACAGGCTTCAAGGGGGATATCTGCTCTACACCAGAAGTGCCTCATCCCCTCCTTTTCTGACCTTGGTGTTCACAGAGCAGTTTTTCCCCCTTGTTTTTTTTTTGTTTTGTTGTTGGTTTGATTTGGTCCCCCCCCCCCCCCTTCACTCCTCTCATAGCTGTTATACAGCATTTTGCATTTTCTTAAATACATTTTCCCCAAGGCACCACCAGCCTGGCTGGTGGGCTCAGCCTTGGCCAGCAGCAGGTCCATTTTGGAGCTGGCTAGAACTGGCTGTGTTCAGCAAACCTTGGCTTTAGTATTAGTCTTGTTCCAGTGCCACACATCTATATCAAACATTAGATAGTGGATACACAGTTACTTTTCATATTTCCAGACATTTTTATACAGTCAAATTTCACTTATAAAACAGAGGCCCAACCCTCAGTAATTGCTCAGTACCTAAAACATCACATTAAGATTTCTAAGATTACCAAAGAAAAAGCTCACACTTTCTTTACTAAGCAAGAACAAAGCATTAAGTGCAAACAACGCAACATCATTACCAAACACAGGCCATCTTGAGTGGGTGTTACTCCAATACTCCAGTACAGTTTTCGCTTTCCTAGGACGCGAAGAACTCTGATTTTATGCTAGGAAATGCAATCTAATGTCTCCAGGCCAAGGAACGCACTTATGAATGGCCTCTCTTGTTACACAACTACAGCTGAGCTACTGACTTCACTGTAAAAGACGCAGCACTGTCAGACCGAGTGCAACCAAAGAGATGGAGCAAGGCATATAGCAAACAGTACTGGCATGCTCTGTAACTACCTCAGTGCTTACCAGGGAAATATCTTTTTTAAAAAATACAGCACAGCTCAAAAACACCTTCCCCCCAAGGTCAGTGGAATATCCTGAAAAAGCACATGGTGAAACAGATTTCTGTGAACACAGGAATCTCATGTATAATGGAAAGCTAAGGTCATGATTCAACTCAGCAATAGCCTATGTTTTTCTGGCAGCTGCTGCATCACTGGAGCGGCATCGGTCAGTATGGATGCCAGATGTCAGAGACCTTGCTGCTTTCCAAAGAAAAACAACCCCAAAAAACTCAAAACAACTACTCAACATATTTCTGGCAAAATTCCTCACTTTCCTCTCTCCTGCACAAAAAAAATAACACCTGAGAAGAACACTATATTAAAACCATGCACATTCTTATTTCAGCTTTAAGTACTTTGCAATATATTTTTTTAAACCAAATGTCAACTACAGATCACTAAAGCAATACAGGACAGAAGTGAAGAAAGAAGTATAAATATATTTAATAGCCACAGGTCTATAATTTTCAGTTTACAAGTATCTATGAACAAAGCTGTAAAAAAAGAAACGTAATAAAAGTTGTACATTAATTATGAATGCATAACTATGAACAGAATTTCATTATTTGTTTCTCAGAGGTATTTCAGCATGAGAACCACACCAAGGACATTGCAGGTGAAGCTTCCTTAAGCACAAATGGATTTTATTTTTTTTAATTATCATTTTTGCAGTCTTATCACACTAAGGGTTACAAACTGTCAGTGCCTACTGCAAAAATAGCTATCAAGAAACTGCGTAGGTGGCATGATTTCATCAATCTATTAAATGCACAGCACCTTTTCCATGTTAGAATGCAATTTATATCTATGTAGATTTCCAACCAACCTGCAAACACATTTTTAAGCAGAAGAAAAGTTTCAAACATATAATTTAAGAGCTCTAACTCACATCCTTTGGAAGCATTATGGCCTAAAACAGTGTTTGACAGAATTCAAAACTGTTACAATACCAGTTCAGCCTAGCAACAATCAATTTTAATCGTATGCTTGTGGAAGTAATTCAAAAAAACATACCCCCCAAGAATCAGGGTACTATTAAACCTTCAGACGAGCAGCTCCATAAAATTTCAGGCAGTGGGAGACAACGTATCACCTTTCTTCCCACTCTGTTACTAATCTCTTTTCCCCACCTCAGTAGATCTTGCTGGGAAGTCTAGAGAACCAAAAATAAGATGTGATGTAGACGACTCCTCTCCTGCTTCGTCAGGGTTAAAAAACTCCTGTCCCTCTATAACCTTTCTCCTCACGCAAGCAGCACCTGCGCTCTAGCTCTCTCCAGGAACAAGAGAGAAGATTGAGGGGGATGGTACTTAAGTCAGAAGCGGATTACAGGAAATCAGCTTCTTTCTAACCCTCCACTTCTTATTTCTGTGCAGGTGTTACCCCTCCCCATCTCAGCTGCAAGAGTTTCAAAGTCGACTACAGGACTGAAGACTGACATTTTCATCAAATGAGAGCTCCCACGAACTCGTACAAGTTTCTTCTCGAGCCCTGCGATCACTGTTCCAGCTCCTATCTAGAGCAATAAGCAAAGAAGTACGTCTCATCAGTGTGAAATTTTTACTGAGCAGCATCACGTGCCTGTGCTCCAGTTTCTCCATGTGTGAAACGGAGAAAATACTACCAAGTACTAAATTTAGTTTACCACGAAACCGTTCAAAAGCTTTAATTAAAAAGGAAACCACCAGCGCACTACGTCCATCCTCCTGACTTAATCTCTGATGCAGTACGTACTTCCACCTGGTGTATATCATTAAGGGATGTAACCGTTCCCATTTATGCCCGTAACGCTACGCTAACAACGAAATGATGTACCGGCAGCCTCATTTGCAGGACCACGTCCCCAAGTCCCGCCTTTGTGGTGTTCAAGGAGGGATGACTGCAGGGGGACCTACAGGCAGGGGAGCCAAACTTTCCTCCACCACCTACAGCTGCTCGAAGCAGGAAGCGCAGCCACAACCTCAAACCTCTGCTCCTTCCCCAAGGTTTCACAACTGAGACACCGACCAGAAACGAAAGCTAATTTACCTCCCGCCCATTCCCA
>VZRU01015463.1:0-41244 GCA_013398155.1 Pedionomus torquatus | reverse complement strand
GGTGGTGGTGTTTGGGCGCTTTTAGGCACTGAGGGACAAAATCCAGGCAGCTGGAAATCCAGGAGGCGATGGAGGTTGGGAGGTGGCAGAGCCACTGGGAACAGCATCCCCTCACGCAGCAGACCTCATGTTTTAGTGGGAACTGAAGGCTGTGATGAGCTACGAACTAACCCTACAAACTGTTTAGGAAATCCATTCCAGCAGCCACTTAGGAGCAGGAAAGGCATGTGCAGCTGGAGCCCTTGCTCCCGCTTCTCCTTTGAAATTGTTACGGGAAAGAGGAATATGCAGGAGGTGATTTTTCTGTTGGCCCTTTTATGGCCCCTCCTATTCAGAGTGAGAGAACTTTTTTTTTTACCTACTCTTCTGCCTTGTGATCCTCTCTCCCTACCTGTCCTGTTGCTTTCCCTGCCCTTCCCTGGTGCTCCCTACCCCATCTTTAGACCAGCTGGCTCTAAGGCAGAGAGGGGATAGATTAACTCCTTCCTCTTCTCAAGCTCTGGGAGCGAGTGCTCCCACTTTGACAGGCTTTTAGTGGGAGCTATCATCTAGCTTGGAGGTGCAGAGTTAACCATCAAACAGGCAGCGTGTTGCTGGTTGGAATGAAACTGTGTATTATACTGATGACTGCTTTGGTCCAAAAGCAGCCCACAGCCACTGAACAACAGCACATATCAAGGCAGATGCCCTAATTTCCCCAACAGAAGTGAAGGAATTACTGTAGAAATGTAACATGCAGCCTGTTGAGTTGATAAGATTCAACTACTTACCACTGTGCCAGGCCAATAGACTCTAGCAGGTAACAGGGGTTGGTGTGAATGTTGTGTTGAGATTTGTAAATGAAATGGTATAAAGAAGAAGTCATTTTTAGGTGGTAATTGGAAACTTCAGCAAGAGGTTTCCAGTTGATGTCTAATAGAATGACCTCACATATATACTTCAGTAACCAAGATGTGAAAATTTCTATCTTATTGCTGTGCATGTGACATCTGGGAAAGTACACTGGTTACTGTGTACCTGTAAAAGTTCAAGCATCCACTGGAAATATACACATTTGGATGTGCTAGTGTGCTAAAAGACTAGTGGTAGGAAGCAGATTTTAAAGTTATATTACATGGTTGCAAGACACAAAACCCAGCTAAGCTGACAAGAAAAAATCCTTTGCAGGTAACACGTTTCCTGCATTGCAGAATATTCAGCTCAGTTTATTACTTTAAAAGAAATCCCTAATTTCTAAGGAAGCTTACAAGTGGTGCAAGCTCCTGAGAAGATGCTCAGCCTTCATGTGATTGAGTGGTGTTTTTCTGTGGCTGGACACAGTTACGTGGCTGGATTCCCTGAATTTGCTGCAGAACTGGAGAGGGCACTGTGGGCTCTGTTTTAAGTTCCCTAAGCCTACTTCACAGAAAATCAAATGTTTGATGAATTTTAATACTTAATTTTCATTCCCTTTCACCCACAACATAACCCTGAAGTGCAGCTCCTGGGAGTGTCATTGACAACAAATGCAGCTCCTTATTTTGGCCTCTCTCTATTGGAATCCCATTGACTTTGATCGAGTTAGATGAGCATTAAGAGGTTCAACAAAATGACGATTAACTGACAGGCCACCTAAAAATGAGAAACTGTGTTTCTAAGGCACATAAAGCCATTACAATTACTTGTCATGACTGCAGTCATATAGCTTTTAGCATGTGTATAATTCACCAAGTGAAGAAATGCTGCATACAATTTCAGTGCAAAGCGCATACAAAATTCAGAACCATGCCCTTTCCTTACAGATGTTTAAGGTTTTAGCATGTGTTTCTTATTTCCTATTTTCTTTTGCGTACCTTTTAAAACTCTTAATGTGTTCCTGGGTAGAAAAGCTGTATTCTTATCCTTGAGTGCCTTGCTTTAGGAAATTCTCTTTTAAAGCTCATCCTGGGATGTTTTGTTGTTTGTTTGGTCTGTGAGGGAAGAATGAGCATCTCTGAGAATGCTGCTTTTTGGGGGGGGCGTGTGTGTGTGTACCATGCAGAATAAAGAAAACAAGTGTAGTGAGTCCACAGGCTGGGAGTGTATCAGTTAATTAGCAGCTGGACATTGCTCGGTAGGAAGCCTGGTGAGGTTTTTTGTGCATGTGTGTATGTGTGTTGTCTGCTCCCTTTGATCACTTGTGTGGTAAATAGACATGCAGGGTAGCTATAGCAACATGTGCTGTAGGTTGGTGGGAACAGAAGGGATGGGATCCCCGGACAAAGGGTAGTTTGTTAGAGTGGTTGGTTCTGATTAGAAAAAGGTGGCACCAATCAGGGCATTTAAAAACATCAGTTTTGCAAAATGCAAGTGGATGTTATCGGTTTCAAAGTGACATTTGTTTCTGTAGCTCTGAAGGAGCAGATCATAGGGAAGATTGGAGAGGAAGGGGGGGTGGGGGATAATAAAAAGCAGAAGCAAAACTCCGTAACAATTTTGAATGTAAAAATGTTGACAGTGGATGTGCTTTTTTTGGTGTTGCTGCACCATCTATGCATTGTGCAAGAAAGCATTTCTAGGAACCAAATTACCATGGATGATGCTACAGGTAGTAGTGTTTTCAAAATATGGCTTTAGAGATACAGTGATGATACATCTGAACTATTACCTTTCTCCAATTTCTAAGTCTTTCATACAGTTTGCTCTCAAACGATGCTGTATCTATTTCAGCATCCTACCTGTAGAGGTCAGACTTGAAGTTCTCAAAATTTTCACTTGATAGAGTTTCAACCTAAAGCTATAAAAATACAAAACCAGCCATAGCCACTTTCCTTATTAACTTTATGTGGAATACTCTTAAAATAATGTTGGTTTGTCAGTGTCAAGCTATTAGGTAACACAGTGTTCTGCATTGATGGCAGCCTGAAATACATCAAAATTCAGCCTCATCTCACATCTTCAACAGAACCCATCCTAAAGCTTTTATCAGCTTCTGAATTATTTAGATGTGTATCTCCCTCTCTCTGATCCCCACCAGGACTCCTACCTTTGATGAGATCTGGCTCCAGCTCCTCTCCCTCCCGCCTGCCCGGCATTGCTGTACTGGCTGCCGGCTTCCCACCACTGCCCAGTCCGAGGGCTTCCCTGCTGGGGAGGGAACAGGGAGGCAGGCAGGCAGCAGCAGAGAGGGATTCAGCAGCTTCTGAGATCTGCAAAAAGTTGTCAGACCTCAGAGTCCCTCCGCAGAGTTGCACCAGAGGTAAGGGGTCTGCTGAAGCCTGGGGTCGAGGAAAATGAACAGCTGGGGACGAGGAGCTTGCGGTGGTAAATGCTGAGGGGATATGCTGGATCTCAGTAAATGCTTCAGCATTTAGAGGAACTATTTCATTTGGCTGTGGGTGAAGACTGAGCTGAGAGAAAGGGGCAGACCTGCGTTCGCATACAACCATGTGAATAGCCTTTTGAATGTGCGCTGGAGTTTGAACTGAATTTCAGACTTCTCAGGGAACTCCATTCTTTAGCCTGTTCTTGGGTTCGAAGTCTTTTATTACAGTTGTGCAGCTTAAAGCTTGTAATGCTTGAGCAAGCTGTAAGGAATTACCGTATATCCCTGAGATCCCTGGCTTGCAGTGCAGAATCCACCCTGTCTGAAAACTGGGAAAGGCGCAAAAGGGTAGGAAGCTGATTTTGATCTCTTTTCTAAACAATAAAAATAGGTCTTAATTCTTTAAAATTCTTTCCTATTTGCTGTTGTGTCATGGTTATTATTTATGTCTTCCCAGGAGGACATGGGAGGACAAAAAAGCTGGCAGAGAGGCAGTGTTTGTTTGGCCCTGAAGTCTGATAAAACTTTTGATTGCGTAAGTGTTGAGATAGCTGGGTGCAAGAACAATTTTTAGATAGTAAAACAAATAAAAGAGAGCCTGGGTTTTTATTCCTGGCTTAGTGGGACAGTGAACGAGGAGATCCACAGGGCTGATAGGATTTTTCTTTGTAGTGTGCTAGACTAGGATTTTTCTTTGTAGTGTGCTAGACTGTAATGAAAATATTTATGGTGGGGTATTTCATTGCCCCAGAGAGGAGCAGGTGACGTGCTATGACAGTTGCCCCACGTTTTTGGGGTGGAGAGGCCAACATATTTCTAATGCTTCTGGTGGTGCCGACAGCTTCCCAACACGCTGTAACCCAGCTGCCTTGTGCTGCCCATGCACCTGTGGCCCCACGGCATCGCCCACTGCCTCTCTTCAGCCCCCCTGCGTCCCGAGCAGGTGCCCATGACTAATGGCATTAACTTGGCTCTCTAGGTCTGCAGGTATTTAATTACTGAACAGCTGCAGCAGGAGCTCTGAGGAACCCCCCCACCAGAGCGGTAGGCTGGACTCGCTTGTGATCCTGGCGAGCCAATGCACTGCTTAGACTCAGGTGAAGAGAGAGCTTGCTCAGATGAGACCCTCCCCCTGACAGTGTCTTAGAGTCTCCATCTCTGTTTTCTTATTAGAAAGTTTATTCTGTGCATTAGCTGACTGGTTTTCTTCCAAAAACAGTACTGAGAAATCAGTATGGCAAAATTGTTCTCAAAAAAAATTATGCTCTTTTTTTACAGTAGTTGTCCATATGGAAACATGATCTTTTCTTTTTTTGTTGTTGTTAGGGGTTTTATTTTGGTTGGTTTGTTTTGTGTATTAGGATTTCTTTTCTTCCTGAGAGGTAATTTGAGACATAAAAAGAGAAGAAAACAGAAAGAAAAGAGAAACACTACACATTTAACTATACATATATATATATACACACACACACAAATATATTTAGAATTGGAGCTGCAAAATCCAGCCTCTCAGTCATAAGAACAGCCAGTATCCATTTCACAATACTATTCATCACCAAGCAAGCCTCAAAAGCATTGGAAGGAGCTTTCTTATTGAAATGTAGTGGGTTTCTCTCCCCTAAGATTATGCTATTTTTGCAAAATCTATATATTCTACAGGAAGACATAAACATATTGACAACTTCTGCTCTGTAGACCACCAAAGTCTGCCTCTGTCTCCTCGCTCAGCTTTTCTTCTCCTTCCTGACCAGCCTCAGCTCCTTGGGAAGCTGGTGCCTCAAGCTCTCTCAGCCTGGTCTCTGGTCCCACCCTCAGCTCTGGGGGCAGGAATACAGATATGATATGGCTCTTGCTTTTCATTTTTTCTGCTCTTGTGGGAGTCAGAAGAGGCCTGTAGGCAGAACCCTATACAACTCTGTTTATACTCTCACTGAAAAATACACGTGCTGTAAATCTGACATGTAGAGGAACAGCAAGAGTATGGGAAGGGAAAGCTGCCCTGAGCAAGGGAAGGACTGTCCGTTTCAGAGCACCATGTGTGGACAATGCTCTTCAGCTGGGACAAGCGATGGCCAAGCACTGAGCAGATGTGTCCATGTGGTGCTCAAGAGGGTGTATATGCCAGGCTTCTGCCTTGTGTTGAGTGGCATCAAAATTAGGGTGCACTTCGCTTGCTAACAGTTGTTAGCTAACCTGGTTTTTGACAAATAATATGCAATTTATGAATTAGATTTCGACCTGTGTGCAAAGGTATGCTATTCTACCAGCCTTAGTAGCACCTATTGAAAAAGTGACCATAAAGAGTTAATGACTTCATTTCTAACTGGATAACCTCAGAAATATAGTTTAGGCAGAGATTTCAAACTGGGAGTTAAGCAGTTCAAAAGTGCACTATATTGTTTTGGTCTAATTAACACAACATGGTGATAAGACATTAAAGCAGAGTGACAACACTATACATTGATAACAGGGGACATTAATGCCTGCAGACACAGTCTACATTGTAAAAATCTGGAAAAAAAAGGCTTATTATGTTAGATAGGTCAATGTGATTTGACCTAGTTTTGCTTTGCTGCTTGGAAATTATGTCAGTATTCATTATGTCATCTCCTTGGATGAGCAATTTAAGATCCTTTTTGCATTGCAGTGTTGTCCTAATATTTTATATATATTTACTTATTCTGTAAAAGGATCCTTCAGGCTAATTCTAGAGATCTGGGGGAAAAAAAAACTGATACAAAACAAAACCTACTGAAACTGGCTTCACTTTTATATATATCCTTTGTGCAAGAAAAAGTGAATTAGTCACAGCAAAATTGTAGCTACAAATTCTGAAAAGCATCTTCTCCTTTTTGCATGTAAGGCTCATTAAAATTAATGAATAGAGAACGACTGTGCTTACTCATGTAGCCATGTACACCTTTCCTGTGCAGGTTATTCATTCCTATAAAATAGCATTTTTAACATAACCTGGATGCTTCTTTAAAATTGAGTTGATTAAAGGAATCATGCCACACAGTTGTGAAATGTAAGGTCTCATGTGAAGTCTTTGGTATTTCTCTTGAAAAAAATGAGGTTGTTATTTTAGTCTTGAATGAAATCACAAGGACTTTCCTTCATATTTATGTTTACACTGTTTTTTTGTTCTCTCATACCATGTGCAAGGGTGTTTTGTTTGTTGTTTTTTTTTTGCCAGGATTCAAAACTAGAGGTTTAAATGTTACTGTTCTTTGCTCTAATCTAAATTCTGCTGCTGTTATAGACCATTGCAGTATTTTGGTAAGTCCTAGCAAAAGAGAGTTCTGTCTCTTCCTTAGCTTTACATATCTACCCACAGCTATGCACCTTACTGGTGTGTAAACAACGTACGGTATTGCAAGGTTTCACCTTTTGCTTCTGCTGAAGTCAGTGGGATTGGGGAGTTTGGATGGAATTCTTATTCAAAATACTGTCTTACTGTAGTTATTCAAGAAGTATGTTTATGGGTAAATTTGCACCCTTGTGAAAAGTGCCAAACAGATCAGTTGATACTGTGAGACCAAAATCAGGCTTTCTTTCCTGATTATTTTTACAACTTTTATTTTCATTCATATTTTCATGAATAATAAGGAACTTGGGTTTGAGTTTCAGCATAAGCTGTCAAAATATTTAAATGAGGTAACAGGTTCCTCACCATTTCTTCATAAACACATCTAATCTTCAGAAGGTCCCACTTTAGATTTTTCAGCTGAAGTAAAATTTAAAATTGTAATCTCTATATTTGAGGGGCAAATGCTTTTACCTCCTGTGTTAACCAGCTTAATTGGAACAAAAGAC
Source organism: Pedionomus torquatus (assembly GCA_013398155.1). NCBI lineage: Eukaryota > Metazoa > Chordata > Aves > Charadriiformes > Pedionomidae > Pedionomus > Pedionomus torquatus. The sequence goes on along the minus strand of VZRU01015463.1, from coordinate 34,145 downwards.
TGGTAAGAATGAACATTCAGAGATGTCTCTTCTGTGCTATAACATTTGCTCTTGATCCCTACTTAAGCCTTATGACTGAAAGTTAAAAAATCCTCCCATAATATAATTCTTTTGAATATCTTGACTGCAAAAAGAACTGTCATGGTGGAAGTCTGCTCCTGCCTCCTATGCTCTTCCTCCATTTAAAGAGAACTAGAGTGAAAACTGCTTATGAAAGATTAGTGATGACTGGAAATAAATATCACGTATCCCCAGAGCAGTAGAAGCTTCATACTTGAGAGACAAGATGATTGTGGATTCAGCACTCTTGATATAGCTAGCAAGAATGTGCAGGGATAGAGATTCATAGCAAGTTCTGATTGGACTCTAGAGGTTATCTGGTTCAACCTTCTCTTCAACATAGGTCACTACAGCAACTTATTCAAACAATCTTGAGCGTTTCCAGCATGTGAGGCTCCACCACTTCCTTGGACAGCCTCTTCCAATCTCCAGCTGCTCTCATGGGGAAGAATTTATTTTCTTATACCCAGACAGAATTCCCTCAGAGCAGCTCATGCCTAATGCCTCTTGTCCCACCAGCAGGCATTTTTGTGAAAAGAGTCATTCCAGTTCCTCTATAGCTACTCTTAGATATTCAAGAATTGTGATTAGATCCCCCTTGAGCCTTTTCTTCTCCAGGCTTAGCAAACCTGGTTTCTCCAACCTTTCTTCATTTGTCAAATTCTCCAACCCCCTAATAATAATGGTGGCCTCCACTGGATCCTTCCTAGCTTCTGCTACTGAGGGGACAAAAACTGGTGACATTATTACAGGTGTAGTCTAATAAATGCAAAGGAGATTAAAATAGCCATATTCATTGATTTACTGACTGTACTCTTGCTGGTGTATCCCAGGAGACTGCTGGCCAGCTTCCCTGCCAGAGCACACTACTGGTTCCTATTTAGCTAGCTGCCTGCCAGAACTCCCAGGTGTCTTCCAGCAGAGCTGCTCCACAGCCCATCACCCCCTAGTTTGCACTGCTGCTTGGGATTACTTCTTTCCAGGTACAGGACATTACATTTATCTTTGTCAAAGCTCATATTATGGCTGTGTTGAGAAAGTTACTTTACAGCCTCCAAGAGAGGCTTCCTAGCCAACATAACACCAAAAAAAAAAAAAATAATACCAAAACAAAACCAACAACCCAGACCTTTCCCCCTTTAGCTTGATTTTATTGCATAAGCCACAAAAGGCTTTAGTTGTTTCTCGAGCATCATCTGTCTTTCTGGACCAGAAATCCTGGGGTATTAGATCATGGATATTGTCTAATATCTCTATTTCCATGATTTTTTCTATTGTCTGTTTCTATGAACTTATACCTTAAATATTGTAGAAGAGTTAGCTTTAGGAAGACAGATTGCATTGTTGTGGTCTAGAAAATCTGGAAACTGTTACCAGAGAAAAGAGCTTTGTGAAGAAATTCACTTTACTTCCCCATTTGTCTTGAGTTGATGGAGCAGATATGCCCCAAGAGAGACTAATAATCAATGGTGCTGATTTCTTCCCTAATGTTCCCTTGAGCTTTCAGAATAATTCTATATTCTCTCTAGTGCAGTGACTTTTTTAAGTCTTTGGATTGAACCTTGCTCCCTCAACCCTGTCCTTGCTCTATGATTTCTGTTACTGCCTCCTCTCTTCCCTGCCCCTAGTTTTTTGGCTTCTGTCTTTAACCTCCTGCTCCTTCCCCAGACATCTGGGCATCACTAGAGCTCACAGAATTCTAAACCCAGAGGGAAAATCTCCAAACCGAGAGGGGAATTGCCATCTGAAACCCTCTCTGTCTTGAATGTGCTTTTAACCTCATCAGGAAGATAGACTTTGCCAACCTGGAACTTCTGTCCAGGTCAGTGTACAGCTGGAAATTAGACTATGACAAAGAAGAAAACTGGTAGCACATTTTCTTATCTTCTGTTCTTTCTCTAATTGAACAGGAACTGGAAATTTTCCTTGAAAATCCTAAGCTTGAAAATATTTTTGAGTCTTTCCAAACATCTTTTGGTCAATGTCTGTGCTATTGGTTGATTCTACACCAGAGAAAGACTAAATGGGTTTGCCTCTTTGAGGTACTTGAGAAAGAGGTAAAAGAAAGGGAAGAGAAAGAGAAAGAAAGGGGCAGTTCTGGCTGTTTGTGTGCTATTCCTATATAACAACAGCTCTCTGTTTTTCTTGACAGCAGTACATTTTAAAATACCAGAGTGCATTCCTGAGACTAGACTAGGTTACTCAGAAAATAAGTACAGAAGAGGGGGACAGAGAGAGGCCCAGAGAGAAAACAACTATGTGGGAGAAGAGACCAGGAGGAGGCTGCAGAGAAGAAAAACATTACTGGGCTGTTTTCTAAAAATTATATTAGAAAATTCAAGGAAAGAGCCTTTAGACAGAACCTGTGAATGAAGTTTGTTTGAAAGCCTTGAGGATGGAAATAGAACATTTGGTATTACAGAATCAGAAGTTGCCTTCATAAGCACAGATGGAAAATTAAAAAAAGTTCATAGACTTTGAGTGCTTGGAGGCAAAGAGAAGGAAGGCACGAGACACAAAGGTAAGGTGGGCAAAGACCTTCTAAGGCGTAAAAAGGGGTTAAGCACTCACAACAGACATTGTAGCTTCCTATTCGTAATAAATTCTTTCTGGGTGACCTATCTCATCTTTAAAGGACAGTCCCTGATTGTACCTGTCTCTTGCAGGCTCCTTTCCTTTGCAGTGCAAAGGTATAATTGGATGATCAGTGGAGTTTTGTTTTACAGATTCTCTGGACAGCTAACAAGCTGTCTTTCTAATGGGTAGCAAAGAGATACAGAAATACTCAGAAGTGTTGGGTTTTTAAAGGAAGCTATAATATAAGGCTTAGTTTTCTCATCAAACTCCAGTATTTTTTGCTATTTCAATCTTGAGGTTATTACATGGCAGAACATATTTATTTACACACTAAGTGCTGAAATGTCCTGCATGAGGGCTGAAGGTATAAATGATCAGTTAAATAGTTACATGTACCAATAGCTTTATGTGTATTCATCTCTAAAAATTTGTAAGCTAGACTTATGGGGTAGCATCAATGTAAAAAAATCCTGGGATATTTTTTTACCATAAGGTACTGTTAAAAATTACTTTATCCCGATTACAAGAGCCTTACTCCTGATGATCTTGTTGCTCCTCTACAATTCAAAGAAAGAGTCGGCCTGCAGAAGTGGTAATGTAAATTCTAGTCCACAGAAGAAATAAAGCTATGTAGCTTTATTTTGCAAGTTCATGAAAATTCTTACTCATGAAAGCTAAACTTTTCCCACATGATTTCATTATTGAAGTTATATAGGAAAGCTAGATTTTTGGATAAATATGTTTGATGTTTTGATATGTCCTCTCAATAAAAGGTACTGTGCAAGATATGACAGCAGTTAGAAGCTTATATGATATGGATAGATAATGTACAATGCTGTGCTTCAGGCCAGGCATAAGTCCAGCTTTTAGAGTTGAAAAGTGGCTGACTAATTAATTTTCCCAGCTGTGGATTGTTTCATTTAAAACCGCTGGCTTTGCAAAGACTTACCCATTAGGGATTTAAAGAATACGTGTTAATGCGCTCTGCTATGCATATATACACTAAGTGGTATTAGGATGGCATATGCACTGTAGCAAATTAAGCAAGCTTGGGGATTTAGTAATATTTACAATTGACGTTTGTTTACTTACTCTGTTCTCTTTCTCGTGTAGGGTGAAAAGGTTATGCATGTCTTCAGGTGATAATGGACAAATTATTTAATTAATAGAGGTGGGTTTGCTCCAAATGAGAAGGTCAAGAATCTTTGCCTAGTGTGTGGGAAAGAATGATACTCAGAGTGATTAACACCCAGAGGAAATTTCTCAGAGTTTATTTTGGCTGGTCTATAGTTGATAATTCCCTGGGCTATCAGCATGCCCGGCTCCACGTCAATCACCATTTGCAGACCTTAACTCTGAATAGCAGTTATTGGTCACATATGCTGGCCTTTCAACTTCTCGTTTCAGAAACAGGATGCAAAACGGCACATAGGTAAACTGTAGCAATTTGGATGTTTTGTTCCTATTTTTTTTTGTTGTTGTTGAAAGGCTCAGATTTTTTTTTAAAAGGAAATATAGGAAGAGGTTTAGTGAAAGTCTGCTTATATGAAGTAAGAGAGTCTCCATGACACAGTGCTTTGTTTTGAAGGCAGGAGGAGTTTGAGAGTGGGAGAGGTTAGGAGGCAAACAAATGTCTGTGGCTGTTGCTACTTGTACCCTAGACCAACAAGCTGTATAAGAATTCTTTTATGATATTAAAAATTGTATATGAATAAAATGATGACCTAACATCACACCTTTGGTTGCTGATGATAAATGCTGTTGGCTTCATTTGTCTCCATAGAGCTGGAGGAGAAAATGCTTTTTGTATTAGTAATGTCAGTAGAGTGTTGGCTGATACAGTAGTTGTCTCTGTCCATGGCAAGAGGGTTGGAACTACATGATCTTTAAGATTCCTTCCAACTTAAACCATTCTATGATTCTATGTATAGTCCAGGGCAGCTATGATTTTTTCTGGTGTACTGCTGCTAAGAGAGTTGCAAGAACATCAGAGCCTCAGAAGCTAGTTGAAATGATCTGTGAATCAGGAAGGGGAGTTGGACAATGACGTACTGGAGAGGCTTTGGAAAAAAATGTCATGCCTTGATCTTATCTGGAAAAACAGATTGTAATAATGACTGAAAGATATTTTGAAGTTTACTTGCAGTTTTACTTTCAAAAACCAGCAAGAAGGGGTAATATTGATAATTTAAGAAGGCCTAGGAGAAAATTCCTTACCATAGAGTTGAAATAGATACTGTGTCTTTGTGGAACATGCTTCTCTTAAAATGGTACCCTCTTCCCCAGCAATATATATCTCTACAGCTCCCTCAGAAAAAGTCCTCCCAAACCAATCAGCCTATTAAATTGTTTCATTTTCAGATGGCAGAATCACAAAATAAGGCTAAGTTATTCTGTTCTGGGGGGTATCTGGACTGAACAGTTACTGTCTTCAACTTGACTGTATTAAAGCACTAGATATGCTATTCTACATACCATATGTAAACCAAAAATATTTGTATTTAATATATGTATAAATTAATTGAAATAATTCTTTTTTACTCATTCCTTAAAGAATGTCATTCAAGTTGATGTATTCCTGTAAAATGTTTTTTTTTTTGATGAAACTGAACTTCTCAACAGGGAACCATCCTATCAAAAAAAAATTTATCTATTCCTGTGATCTGCGAATGAGACTAAAATGCTCATTGGAATTAAAATGTCTGGTGAAAGAGGAGAAGAATTCACATGAACTTTTAAAAACATAATTTTGTGCCAGACCAGATGATATAAAAAAAACTTTATTAAATTTAAAATGTAAAGTATTTTAGTTTTATTGAAAAGAATATTTGTGTTTCATTGTTAGTGAGAAACTCTCCACTAATTATAGTTCTTAATCTGATCAATTCTCCTGACTCCACTTATAAAAAAAATTGGTGGGTTTTCTAAACACAGGATTGCTATTGTATTTTAACTGTTCTGGAAGAAGAAAAGTCGTGACATGGTCGATAAACATCCTTAGCCTATAGTGAGGATCTTCCTAGCTGCCTTGAGGTAAACATTGCAGATACCTTGTTTCTTCATAGGCTTTTATAACAAGACAACCAGCGTGTTTATTTTTTTTAAGTCTTCCTCCCTTGGTACACCTCTGTGCAGACAGACATACACATAACTTTTGAACAGTGAAGAAAAAAGGCATTAAAGTTTGCAGGAAGCATCAACAGTGAGCTGTGTTCAGATACCATTCAGTGATTGTCCTGAAGCAGAAACTGATGCAAAATTAAGTAGTGATATGTAGATAAGAACAAGGAGCTGATTCAAATCTCTGGTATAGATGGTTAAATGTAATTCCATCAATGATGTTCCAGTAGTTCAGAAGGGACTGAAAGAAAGAACATCTATTCTCCAAACCCTGATTATATAAGTAATGAAATGAGTCACAGTATCTCATGAAATATTTAAGAAAGATGGTATAAAAGATCAAAAGCCATAAAAGCCTTTAGAATTATTCAGTATGAGACAGATAAATTGCTGTGCCCTCTCACTAGCAGGAAATTCTTTGGGGGAAATTGCAAATGATACTAGGAAGTGGACTATGCTTGTACTAAGAAGGGCTGCTCCACAAAATATGCTCTAAATTCCCCAATCTGATCTGGGGAAATTCTGTCCAGACTTTAGATCTATTTATTATCAGTTTAACTTTGAGCATGTAAGATATGCTGGCCATCTTTTCCAAGTATTCAGAACATTTCATTCCAGTGAATGAAATAATTCACAGATGTTTTGCTATGACAACATTATGCAGAGGTTTACAGCATCATGTTAAAGGTTTGGTACATGATTGATATTGCTAATATTCTGCAGGTTTATCTTTATCTTTTAAATGCTGAGACAGGAAGCTCTGTTACAATTTCAAGTGTCCATGTGTTTATGCTGTAACTGAAGAGTTACTTATTCATCTTGTTTGGGTGGTAACCCCCAATTCTTCCAAGCTAAAGGCATAGGGATAGGTATGAAGTAAATGCCCAGTTCTACTTTCATGTCAGCCACTATACATCCCAGATCAGGGGGAAGACACCGATTAAATCAGTTTACGCTGCTCATCCAAGAAGGGCTCAGGATACTGGTGGATGAAAAGCTGGAACACGAGCCAGCAATGTGCACTTGCATCCCAGAAACTCTGTTGTATCTTGGGCTACATCAAAAGAATTGTGGTCAGCAGGTCGAGGGAGGTGATTCTGCCCCTCAGTTCCACTCTTGTGAGACCCAACTCAGACTACTGTGTCCAGCTCTGGAACCTGCACCACAAGAAAGTCATGTACCTGTTGGAGCAGGTCTAGAGGAGAGCCATGAAGATGACCAGGGGGCTGGAGCACCTCTCCTATGTGGACAGGCTGAGAGAGCTGGAGTCATTCAGCCTGGAGAAGATAGGGCTTCAAGGAGACTTCAGTTTTGGCCTTTCAATACTTAAAGGGCGCTTATAAAAAAGATGGAGACTTTTTACTGTGGCCTGTAGTGACACGAAAAAGGGTGATGGTTTTAAACTGAAAGAAGGTAGATTTAAGTTGGAAGAATTTTTTTTACAGTGAGGGTGGAGAGACACTAGAATAGGTTGCCCAGTTAAATTGTGGATGCTCTATTGTTAGAAGTGTTCAAGGTCAGGCTGGAGGGGGCTTTAAGGAACCTGATCTAGTGATGTCCCTGCCCGCAGCAGGTGTGTTAGTTTAGATGGTCTTTAAGGTCTTTTCCACCCAAACTATTCTATGATTCTATGATAATTTTTTTCTTGATGTTTATTTAGGTCCTTTTTGAGGCAGCATTATTTGATATGCTCTTTTAATAAGTCATTCTAATCTCAATTAAACCATGCATGATTGCTTTCCAGGAAGTTTACTAATTTAACTGGAAACATTCTGGACATATTGCACTCTTGTGATGGGAGTCATCTGACTATGTAGGCACAGACAATGGGACATCTATGTCTTAGCTTGTTCGTTCTTTTACAGCCCATGGATATAGGTACTTCCAAGACAGGATTCTTTTTTGCACTAAAGCCATCTAAAAATATACATTGCTTCCTTAAAATGCTTATTGAGTGTAAAAGGATCTCAGGATTAGTAGGATGCAGTAATCTGTAGGATTCTATATTCTGGATACCTCTACTTCATCAGACGAACTGAAGCTTAGCATCATTCAGGGTGGACTTCGTTTTCCCTGATCGTTTTCCCTGACATCTGCTATATGCCTTTCAGAGATGGCTGCATAAGACATGCAGAAAAATCTCGCTTTATGTTGTTTTTCTGACCTAAAGTTAGGTGAGATTATTTTCAGTCTTTATGGAGGATGTAACCAGCAGATTAGCAAAGCGGTACTACGCTCTCCAAGCAGCCAGGGATGATTAGCTCAGCAGAATTGATGCTGTAGTTTATTTTACATGCTACGCTATGGTATATGGTCACAATGAACTGAGCAAGGGCAGAAACTGGCAATTTTGAAAATGGTGACTTCAGAAACATTTTTCCCATCCAGAATGGTAATACGGCTGACAGCTGTCTTGCAACCTACAGGTCTCCTTAAGGGAATCTCAGGTTGTAACACAGTGTTACCTACTTCATACCATGCATTTTTATCTTCATAAGTCAGGACTCCACTCAAAAGTATCTGCTGTCCTTTCAGTGTCTTCCTTTCTCATTCATTCCCATTCCCATGACTTCACCTTTCCCTGTATGCTCTATTTCTGAAACTCCATGTTTCCTACTTCCCAAACTTGCTTAAGCCTGAATCCTCAGTCAGATTTTTCTGAAGATGCTGAGCTTTTGGCATACTCAGTGTGTGTGTCCAAGTCCTTGTGTTAACAAGTCACACTGGACCTGTTAACAGCAAATCTGCAGAAAGAAATAATCAAAGCAGGGAAAACAATACCCAGGTTAAGCACATTTTACTGCCGTACTGTTCTCCTCCTAGTCAGGGCCTGAGGACTGGATATTCATTAGGGACTGAAGGTCGTTATTAAGTGCTCATCTAGAGCTCATCATCGGGGTTATTGCATCTGAGACGATGAAACTCCATGTGCTCCAGCATCAGTCAGCCTTGTGAACCAAAGCTTGATTAGCAGAAAGGACTGGGAGGTTGCTTAAAAATGGTCTCATGACCTGAACTAAAGCTCTGATGGGAAGACATTGAGCAAGCACAGGGCTTCTGCTTTGCAAAGGCACAGATATCCTTGAATTAGCATATGCATGTGAGCCGTTCATTTCCCTAATACTGCTTTCCAAACCAGGCTCATCCTGAGTGATGATGTTAACAATGTAGATGTGGCTAATGAGCAAGCCACACTCATAAAGCACAATGGTGTGACTATCCCTCAAGTGAGGAGGTTAAGTTATACATGAGTGAATTTAAATATTCTGAGCACAGTAAAAATGGTGAAGGGCAGGCTTAGAAGGAGGAAAGATGGTTTTGGGTCAGGCTGAGAGAGGAGTACTAGTGCTAAACAGTGTTATACTGCTAATCCTTTTAACTTTCTCTCTGGGCTTTGTTACCAGACCCCTATTGGGGCCTGATTATTCAGACTTTGCTCTGTCTTCCCAGGCATCCATTTCGAGCGGAGCTGCCACTTTCCATAGTTAACAGGGAGCCAAACAGCAAAAGGCAGCTAGTGTTTCTTCAAGATAGCAGACAGCTTTTTACTGTTAAAACATTATAATTCAACCAAATGTATGGAATATCTGCTGACCAAGCATATGAATGTGTTTAGGAAGCCATACTGCTCAGAAGTATGGGAGTATTGTATCTGTGTTGCATTATTTCTTATCTCTGCTAACTATGGAAGGATCTCTTCTATAGAAAAGCTCAGAAGTACATAAAGGCACCGTTGTTTCTTGGAGTTAGCGAAGCTATGAAACACATGAACTTTACCCCTGGCCTCTACAAAAGGTCTGCCAATTCTATGAATTTTAAATCCATGGGAAATTTTTGTTGCCCTTGGCTGTTGAGTTTCAATGGCTGAAACTTTTTCTGAAGTTATGCTTGAATGCTATTTTCTTTATAGCCTCCAAAATGACACCTTACGCTTTTCCTGCATTTATAAAACTGAGAAAAAGAGGAACAAGTGTTCCCTGTTCAGACAACCGTCATACATAATCTGGCCTGTTTGTCTGCTTGAATGTGGTGATTTAATGCCAATAATACCAAGAAATACTAAAATGTATTTAGTGGTTTCATGTTTTAAAATCTGGGAATAAATAGGCTGATGTTATGATCCATGAAGGAACAGCACATACAAACTGGTATTAGGGCACAAGAAAACTGCAACTTTTTCCTCTGTAATGAGCCATGCATGACAAAGACTGTAAGGAATGGCTGGCAGGAAAGAACTATCCGGAGTGATGTAGTCATTTTATGTTGCATTAAAGTCTTGTTATTTTTGTATTTAAACAAAATTACACTGGAGGAAAACATGAAGCCTGTTGCTCAACTCTGGTAGGGAAGAAACTCAAACTTCAAAGTGTCAGGCTATCATTTAGAAGAATTACATCCACCAAATTCTGATTTTAGCTGAGTATTTTGGAGATGAAAGGGGGGAAAATTTGATTCAGGAAGGAAATGGTGGCATACTGGAAATGTCAAGGCACGTGCAGGCAAATAGAAACAGCACTTTTTGGGCTATGTGACTGAAATTTTATTTTTGTTTACTCAAGATGATGGCAGAGAGAACAGCCTGTATTTTCAAGAGTCAGTAGTAACATATTAAAAGGATCTGTTTTTTAAAGAGTGCTGAACACTTAGTCCTCCCAAAAAGTTGGACACAAGCTGGACATATTGAGAAGGCTCTGAGGAGACCTTATAGTGGCTTTCCTGTATCTGAAGGGGGACTAGAAGAGAGCTGGAGAGGGACTTTTTACAAGCTCATGTAGTGATAGGATGAGGCATAATGGATTCAAACTGGAAAAGGATAGATTTAGATTGGATATCAGGAAGATATTTTTCTCTCTATGAGTGTGGTGAGATACTGGAATAGGTTGCCCAGAGAAGTTCTGGATGTCCCATCCCTGGAAGTGTTCAGAATCAGGCTGGATGGAGCTTTGAGCAACCTGATCTAGTGGGAGGTGTCCCCTGCCCATGAGAGAGGAGTTGGAACTCCACAATCTTTAAGGTCCCTTTCAACCCAAACCATTCTGCAATTCTATGATATAAAAAAATATATATTTCTCTTATGTCCTTTTGAAAATGTACACAGTAGTAAGAAGGGAAAAATAAAATCTGCCTTCAGTTTTCATATCTGTACTATAAACCAATATCATAACCAGAACCATCCAAGATATGTCCAGGCTACTGCATCAGAAAACCAAAGATCTGAGAGCTCAGATAGGCCACTGCCTCCATATTTTCTCCTATAAGGAAGATTATGACTTGTGTCAGGCAACTTAATGCTACTTCCCCATTGGGAATGCAACCTTTCTATTAGCTTAACTGTCAGACATGGTCCTAACTTTAAATACATCCGTTAAATGACACCAATAAGCCTTGTGTCCAGATTTCAGATGTCTGTAGTGGTGTGTCCAGTGGTGTGTCTGTCTGTTGACAGGCACAGAAGTATCTTCAAAGAGTAAAAAGAACAATGTCGTCAAACACCAGATTGACACAAGTTACAGAAATTCTCCTCTTTGTTTCCTTCCAAGTTTCTTTTGCTGCCACAGCAATATCTTTATCTTTCCTTAGCCAAGGAAACAATTGCTCAGACAATGTTGTAGTCATTGGCTGTGCAGTTGCCCTAAGCAGCCCTATCCTGCTCTATATTTGAGAGACTTTATGTGAATCTGATCTCTGGTTATTTAGCTTCCAATCTCCTAAAGGTGTAGGCTTGATGACTTCCATCCTCAGTGAGGCTAACGCTCACCCATGGCCCCCACTGGGTGACTTGCAGGCTCCACTTTCACAGAAGACAAAGGAGTTGAACTCTTGTGTCAGAGCAGAAACCTGAATGAATCAAAGTCCAGGATGCATACTGAAAGATTTCTCAACTTACTGTATGTCAAAAGTAATAAAATAATAGCTTTTAAGTATTTTTTCTAAATCCCATTTCTAACTTGTGTGCATGGGAGGGTAGTAACAACAAGGTTCCTGATGGCCTATGGTGCTTGCCTTGTTGTGGGCTGTGATGGGAAAAGGTGAAAACCAGACCCATTCTCCCTGATGGCACTCTGGTAACCATTTCACAAGCCAGTTGTGCTGGAAAAGTCAGCCTGTTGCAGATGCTGTGTACCACCACACAATTCCTCTCTGCTCTGCAAGCACCTGAGAAAGGCAGAGGGGGAGCTGAAGAGGGGCTTTGTAATAGCGACCGTAAAAAGGCACCCTTTCCCCCTATATTTGAACTATTTTTTTTATGTATTGTTTTCCAAAAAAACCCATCTGTTTCTCAAATATATAAGTTGAAAGCAAGACTTTGCCCCTGATTCCATAATATATGAAATAACAGAATTAAAATATGTATGTGAGACTGCTTTTAAAGATTGCATTTTTAAAATGCTTAGTCCTAAGAACAAGCACTACTCAATGTACTTGAGATCTTTTCCAAACAAGCAATCCGTCATGAGAACTGGTATACTTCATCTGGTACAATAGGGTCATATTTATCTTCAGACAAGACAGAACAAATCTTCTTTCTAAGCCTTTGTGGCCCTTTGAGCATCAGTCTGACTCAAAGGAAAGAAAGATATTTATCAAAAAATCTCAAGTGGATGGTGAAGTATTATGCTTTGAATGGTTTATATTCCCCTATATATTATTTTGAACTCTGTTTTGCCTTGCATCTGAGATATGATGGTGGGATATCCATGTTTCCAATGCAACATGAAGGTATGTGACATAGGGGTTTTTGTTAGACTATTTTGGGAGGGGGTGTTACACAGATGCTGCTGAAAAATTAACATCACTCACTGACTGAGGGCTCAGATTTTCTGTCTGATTTTCACTGCTCAGACCATTCGTGGTGGCATACATATTAATAATTCTGTTCATAATATTTTCAGAAGATTTTTCTGTATTACTTGGGTATAAAACCTGAATAATATAATTTAGTTCATTGGCTTCTAGGAGTGAAAATCATTCTAGACATTGTGGTCAGTCACTTGAATTTGAAATGTTTCACTGTATAGTTGAGACATTTCAAGGATCTCTCACATAGCAAGTCTCTTGAGTTTTTGTTGCTTTTTCCCTCTATGCACATAATATATTGAGTTTTCCACACAAATGAAAGAAGTAACATCTAAAGAAAGGCTGATAATACCTTGCAGTTGTTTACATGGTTCATAATTATAAACCGTCTTGACTTCATCTTTACTGCTTACAAAGGCTGCAGCCCACCTTTCACCTAAAGCTGTTTCACTTCACTAAAGCAGTCAGGAAGACAAGGACCATGTCTCTTAGAATCATGTTTTAGTACTTTGATTTCAAGGAAATGCTAATTCTTATAACTTCATAATCCCAAGATCAAATATAATGCAAAGCCGTAGACCTTAATGTTTTTTATTTGAGTAGCAGCACTTCAACAATAAAATAAACGGTAAAGGGAGCAGTGTTTCTCTGCTAAAGGCACTCGGTGCCCTATGTGGGTGATAAAATCCTGGCATGAATGCACAGCAAAATGAAGTATTAACTTTCTTTTCTTCCTAAGAGTTCAAAACGTTTTTCTCCTGTGGGATTTAATGTAAGTGATGCTGGATGTTTAGTCTACAGTCTTCTATTCACCTTTAAAAAGCCTAGGTTGCAATCTGATTTAGGTGACAATTGAAAGAGCTCAGTGGTCTCAGTTTAGTTCCTTGTTTATGAAACCACTGTCACACAGTTAACACCGCACAGAGTATGACAGTAACGGACCCATTTTGAGGCATACTTGCACAATTGCAATAGAAGACGCACGGAGTTTTAACTTGGGTTTTTGAAAAAAATAAAAAAATAAAAATGCAACATATTCCCTTATTTTAAACAGCACAAACATTTCCTGAAATTTTGCATTGGAACTGTCCCCATTGGATGGGATACTTTTATTCTCAAATATAATAGACTATTCTGCATTACAAATGACAGAGCTTTTGGTACTGCTGGAAAAGAAATCCTCAGCGGGAGGAATTGCATTAAGTGCTACAAATGATTTGCCCTGGTTTATTATAGGTATCAGCGTAGCAGAAACTGGAAAGATGATATATTGCTAGGTGGCCATCAAGTCAGAAACTATGCTAGGTTAAGAAGATGCTGACTCTGATCAACATCTTCAATCATCTATTTATGTTTCACCCATCCTGAAGTTGTAATAGACATGATAGGGTAGTGTAAAACTGCAATAATAAATAAATCAATTAAACTCAATAAATTAAGTTGTAATATTTAATTATAATTATTGTAATAAATTAAAATGCAGCCTTCAGTAATAAAAGCAAGAACAAAAATAAGAATTTCTTTATAAAAAGGATGTCTCTCATCCTGCATTATTCAATTCTGAAAAGAAAGCTCTATTGTAGGTTTTGAAAAACAGAAAACCAGCATGACAGTTAATTCCATTTCTGTAACCAAGTACGGATGAAAAGCTTTGCATTGCAACCATCACTAAAGGTTTTTGCAAGATACAGAGTAGATACAGCAGAAGAAAGAGGTTTAGAGTTCAGCACTTCAGGGGGCTAATGTGTGTTAAAACTACTTCTCGAATGGACCATAGCTTAATCCCTGTGCTGCCACTCAAGATAGTGATTAAAAATCGCCCATCCAGGGAATTGCTTCTGCATGTTGGTGTGCTGAGTTGTGGGGATGGAGTTAAGGGGGTGGAGAACGGGAGGGTTTATGTATGTATGGCTGATGTTTGAGCAGCTGAATTTCAAAAAGAGGGAGGGGAAGAGGGAGAAAAACTTGGCTGGCCTCAAGAGGGAGAAAAGAGAGAGAACAAAGCTTCCTTCAGTGAACGCAGCCAGTCACATAATCATAATTTCCGAGTTCCTCACAAGCGAACTACCCCACTAACACTAAAGAGAAAACAACATTGTGAAATCAAAAGTCAGCACTGGGGAGAAAACAAAATGTCACTTGTAAATGGGGCAAGGTTTATGATGGTATAATAACCTTAGCAGTGATAGCAAGGCTCCTGGTAAACCCCTTGGTGGACATTTTAATCTGTCTTCTCAGATGCAGAGTGTCTGCCGTGTTTAAAGTCGGTTCTTTGTGTCAAAGATCTTGGCATTGGTGACAGAATAACACACTCTTTAATGTGAATACAGAGGAAAAACTACCTTCCCCCATCTCCCCTGCTGGTAATTCTCATGTGTAGATAATATCTCTATATTGCTTCCTGGTTTATTTTGAAGATTTTTTTTATTATTATTGAATTTTTACTGAATGACTTTTAAAAAAAAATCAATGTGGAGAAAATATACTTGTTTTCTGGTTAACTGAAACAAACAAAGAATTACTGAGAATAGCATTAATTCTTCTTTCAGCACTAAATATTTAAGCAAGTGATGGCTGTTCTGCTGCTTTTGGAATTCGTGCATGGCTGCTAAAACATTTCATACCTCAGGCATTCTTGCACATCTCATCCATGCTAATGGGAGGAAAATGTGTTGGTTTCTGATTTTTTCCAGAGAATGTCTCATTGAGTGGCTGGTACGCTCAGCCCCTTGAACAGAGAGGGTAATGTATTGCTGATGGTTTTAGTCTGATAGATTTAGTTCAGATTAGCTGAAACACATGGAGTCCTTAAGGACCACACATTTTTAATAGAACAAAGCAGAATGCCATAAATTACTTTCCTCTGTCCTTTAGATTCATTTTCTTTGAAAGAAGGGAGAAAAATTAATATCTTTTCAAGTAGAAGGCCCAAGTTGGCAACAAAGGTCATTGTGCATACGGCATACAGTTAAATTTAGGAATACAGTTAAGAAAAATGAGTCCTATCAGTTCTGTTTCCCACAGTTTCACTTCTTTTTTCTTTCTCCTTTTTTTTTTTTTTCTTTTCATTTGGTATGACTGCCTGAGAAATGGGATGCACAACAGTGGCAGGGTGTTTAGGACTGCAAAACTTGTGGTTTACACAGGGTCTTTCCCAGAACAACACTTCAGAAACTGGTTCTCTCCCTGTCTTAAGAGCCCTGTTGTTTCTTTGCTAAATTATACGCACCTCAAGATGAACTGGAAGCTCTGCCAGGCTCTGCTGCTTCCACCTTGTCTTTTGCATCTTGCTTCTGTCTTTTGGACAGGAGATCTATTGTGCTGGTTGGCAGGAATTTAAACTAGTCTTTATTTTCTAGAGATGTCTTTAGTTTAGAGAAGGAAAGCACTCCAGAAAGTATCCTAAAAATAGTATTTTTACAAATAAGGTGTCCAGACAAGGCCCTTTCAGATATGCCATGTTGCTGATATGAGTTGAAAGACAACAAAAGAAATGGTAGTGGCTTCTGTGAGGAGATTTTCAAGGCTTGGTTCTTCTAAGCTGGAAATGAGAGCTGCCATTGACTTTAATTAGTATTTTAGATACTGTTCAAACTGGGCTGAAGTAGGATACTGAAAATGGACTTAATAACTTGCCCTGGCTTGTGTAAGTATTTTGATGTTATTAAGATGGAATTTCACCTCACCACTGCATCTGGAAGTCTTCCAAGTGTATTTTCAAGGTTAGTAGAAAGTGGAAGTGTGAAGTGGAACAAGCTCTGACTATTTCTGCTTGGCTTAAGTAGGTCTGGCCTTTGTGAAAGTCTTGAAGGAATGCTGGGTCATTTATTCCTGATGGGAATCCAGGAACCTAAGCAAGGTCTGATGGAAGTGATACAGGATATCATCTGTCTGTTCACTGCTCTCCTCTTTTCCAGAGAGGACCGGTTTATCAGTCTGAAGGTCAGGAACTTAGAACATCCTGGCTGCCCTGTCTTTCTCTGAGTTAACAGTGGAAGAGAGTTACCTACAAAGGGACACTAATGCTTTCTGGTTTGGACATCTATCTCCAGAGGAAGATTTATCCTATACTGGCATGCCTGTATTGCTCCATTTTCTAGACAGAACCTAAACAGCTGGCTAAAATTTAGTCTAGCTTTTCAATAGCTAAAATTAAAGGTTTACCCTCAGTCATGTCTAGAGGAACTTACTTATCAGTCCTTTGACACAGGAAACCTAAATCTCTCTGCACTCCCACTCTCCCACTCTGCACCCTTGCCCATTTGCCCTTTCTTAGACCGGTTTCTCGATGATATGATCAGCCCCATGCCATCCAGCTCATTCTGTTGTGTCACCAGAGGTGACTGAAATTGTATTTTCATAACTGAAGATGGGAAAAGAAGCTGCAAGAAATCTAATCATGGAGGGAACAGAAAAAAACATAGACTTATATTCCAGGTGTGACTCCATGGCAGATGATGATTTTGCCAGTTATGGGTGTGCATGTCGGTGCTGATGACAAACTTGGAAGAAATAGAAAACACTATAAAACAGAGTGTAGTGGCAGAGCTCTTCATACATCAGTCCCCAAATGTATACAATTTATACATTTATACAATCTAACTACCAGTGGCAGCAAAAATGTTCTTTCTGCCAGCTGTAACTATTTCTTTTCTCTAACAATACAATACCTCTTCATCATTTCTTGTAGCTGCAATGGACATGATGAGTGTCCATGAACAGGGAATTTTTCAGCTAGGACAAATGCAAGCTGAAGACAGTACCAGGTTGATGCATCAGAAAAAAAAGGTGCTGAGGAAATGTGATAGTTGCATCCTTATATCCACTTGCCAGTGGTCAGTTGTTTTAAGATTGATACAGCAACTCTCCTGTTGGGGGGAAGTTAACTTCCAGCCAGACTGGCTTCCCTGAAAAAGATTCCTGTAGGCTAGCTGTTGTTTAAAAAATTCCCTGTCATCATCCCTGGCCATCAATCAAGCTCTTGAGCAGATTATTTTTGTCTGTTATGGGAAAATGGAATTATTCTCACTTTGTTACACACAAATCATGATAATCTTGAATTTAGCACAGATTCTGAGAAGTTAGCATGGAATATTCCAAAGGTGGGTTGTTCAGCCCATCTTGTCGTTTTTATTTTTTTTTCAAGTCGTGCTTGGATGTTGAATGCTGCTGAACCTGTTTGGTTGCTTTGTGAAATATGGATGGACACGAACTCCCACCTGGAACAGCTACTAGAGCAGCCGCTACTCTGTCTGACTCGTTCACAAAGACACGTTTATTCTGTTTGGCATTAATTACATGGCAAAGGTGGAAAAGAAAAAGGAAAGAAAAGAGAAGTTATTGCATTCCTGAGCTGATAATATATACAGGACTGACAAGTGGAGAGGAAAATTGCAGAGCGTAGCAGCTGTCTCTAGTGGCAACTGAAAACTGAGCTAGATCAAGAATTGTGGCTAAAGAATAACCCAATCTAGTCCATTATTTGCATCCCAGTAACTTTATTTTTTCAAGGGAATTCTACTTTGTCTATTTGATCTAAAAAGTGGTAAGTAGAATATGTTAGTGAAATCTGTGGCAAATAAACATTACCTGAAATGGAAAATTGACTTTGAAATTAATTTTAAACCGCCTCACAGCTTCACCATGCAAAGTGCTACTAGGTATCACATCTAGGGTTTTTTTTGGTGAAATTATTGCTCAGCACATCCAAAGCTTAGAATTCTCAATGGATCTCATTGCCATGGGATGTTATGAAGGCCCAAAGTATAAAAGGGCTCTTGGAGGAAATACTAATGAGATGCACGCAGATTGTAGATGGTCCAGCTATTGTAGTGAGGTTTAGTCAATAACTGGTTGGTTTCTCCATTTTCTCTTAACTCACACATCCTCTATCAGATATAACCTGCCCATGGCAATGGTGAAGAGGGACGTTTGGTTAATTCATAGCTGTTTCCTGTGAAAAAATTAGTCTGCATTGAAAATCCAAGGTTCAAAGAGATTAAAATAGCTGCACTGTGTACTACTCTCAGCTGCTTAACTGGTGTTCTCTGTGGCATGTTAGTATCAGTCTTGTATGATCTTTTGCTTTTGAAACAAATAATTGAGTGTTTGATGGCTTCTTCATTGACAACTTTAAGCTTAACACCCTATGCAGATAGAGGACTTTATCATTCCTTTCAGGCTGTAAAATTTCATGCTCTAGATCTGTAGATTTCATAACAATTCCTCCCCAGGGATATTGTTACTGCTTAAATAACCAGCTGATTTTTTTCTTGAGCCACTCTTGGAATCCTTGTTCTTAGATTTACCTGCTATACTTTGTTGTTGTTTAAGCTTATTGCGTTTCAGTTGCTTGAGAATATATGTGCCATTTCCCATTGTTTTTGAGCTGGGAGGCATGCTTTTAGTTGTAATTCATTTTATAATTTTGGATAGGTTACAGTAGTGGGAGATTCTTTTGAAGAAAAGCAAAAAGTAAACAGTACTGTATTTCTTTCTTCTGGAGAGCCTACAAAATTAGTGACAGAGCTCTTTTTTTCAGTCTGACAGGAGAGAATACTTACATGAGTCCTTAATCTGAAATTTGGCAGTGAATGAGCTGTGTTTTCTCTGTCTAAATGCAGGTGCACCACCCTGGCAAAGACACTGACAAGAGAATAAAAAGTAAAGAGGACAAGATGAAAGTTGCCAGATAATTAGAGGTTTAATAATAAATAGAAAAAAAATAGTTGCTCCATTACCCAAGATTGGAGCTCATTTAATTTTACTCCAAATCATGAGTACTTAAAGAGGGAGAGTGATTGATGGGATTAATTAGAGCTATATGTTTAACAAGTGCTCCTAGCTAAAATGGCCTCATTAATTAAAACTTGAACTTTTTAAGAAAGCCTTTTGCAATCCATATTGGTTTATGAATTCTCTTTTTGTTGCTTTTGAGTGGAGGAAAAAATCAGATGAATGTGTCAGTAATGCATACGACAAATAGTATGTAATGCATTACAGTGATTTATATTTCTTTGGAGAACCAGAAAAACACAAATCAACACATAAATCAAGCATAATCAGCAAGACCAGCCTTTGTAGAAATGTTTTCTTCAGCAGTCTGTGGAGGTCTGTGTTTAAATTCATCTTATGTGAGGTTACGTGAACCTGCCTTTGAACTAACTGTTGACTATGTATATCAATTTTGTGTTTTAAAGAATTTGCTTTCCATTGAGAACAACCACAACCCTCTTCTTTTACACACTTGCATTTGTAAATAGTTGCATCTCTTAGCTTGATAAACTCTTAGGAAAATAATATAAGAGTGTATATCTTTTCATACACATTGAGGGTCTTGATCCTGCAGTCTTTTGCAAATATAAAATGCACTTGAGTCATTTGGCAAGCTGTATGCTGTTAAGTAAGGATTTGTCTTCCCTGATGCTTTGCTTTGTGTTGCATGAGTTAATGTTCTTTATTATGAGGCACAGCTTTCTTTTACTAATATATTTCAAGGCTATTCATTTCAATTTGCTAATGGTCCTCATTCATTTTAAAACATATTGGTACAGTGAATATAGGAATATCCCTGGAAGACAATAGATATACCCTCAGGGCTAAAAATCATTTCATTTGCATACACTTGTTTTGGGTCTAAGCCTCCAAACATTTGTCTATGTATTAAACTATATTTAACATTCCCAGGAAATTCATGTATCTGATGCTGTCTCTTAATGTCTGCAGCACTATTTGCTGTAAGAAGACACCCCCTTTAAAGAAAGCTGTTGAACTGTGGCTTTTGTTGGAAACTGAAGTTTCAGCTGTGATTCACATGTGTACATGCACATTTTATTAATATGCAAATAGTAGACCCCAGTCTTAAATTTGTAATTAAAGTAATAGTTTGGTAACTGCACATAGTTTAGAGAAAGCTATGTACTTTCCAATTATTGTGTAATTTCTTGGGAATAAATGAATTTCAGTAAGTTGAAGCATAGCCTCTAAGAAGCATGTATGGTAAAGGGAAAAATGCAGCTGGATTTGTCTCTGAACATACAGTGTCTGAGTTACTAAAGATAACATATTATGTCAATATCGACTTTAATGATAGGTTTTTGTATCTATCAGTCATGATCGCTTTTCTGAAATTTTTTAGGGATTTTGAGTTAAATGTAATTTTTTTAAGATGCTTTGATCTAATTCTGTATTATGTGACTCAAAACTTGCATCATTTTCAGCAAGAATGTTAGCTTAAAAGCAAAGCATAAAGACAACTTAGTAGTTATTAAGACACTTGGACATGGAAATACTAATTGTTCCTCTGCAATTGCAGAGCTCTTTGGGAAACTTATATTTCGATTTTTAACACTGAAGCATCACTAATGCCTTCAGCAAAGGTGAGAGCTGAGTGTGAGGCTAAAATATACTTTTAATTACTAGAAGTGTACATTCATAATACTACTCATGAATACCACATAATCACCCTGTGAGACTAAGGGTTATGTTTCAGTGATTAAAAATATACATTTAAATTGGTTCTCTAATACAGTTCTTTGTGGCACCCGGGTAAAAACATGAACAGATTCAGGCAGTGCTTCTCAAGTTTGTTAATGTGATATTTGCATCCTGGATTTCTAAGTCAGATAAGCAGGTAGAGGCAAAGCATAATCAGACATCCTCTTTGTAAAGCACATCCACCAAAGAAATTGTGTGGTGTTTTTTTTTCTGAAAAATATTAAGCACTATGAAATTTAGGTATAGGCAGCAGCCTCAAAATTAAGACTGATCTCTAAACTTCTCAAGTTTTCAGGCTTCCTATGTTTAAGATCTCATTGTCCTCTGCACCATTTGGGATTAATTGGTTTTTCAGATACTGTAGCAGAGACTTTGACTTCAGAAGACTTCTTTAGAAGCTTTAGACTTTGTGTTTAGTAAATTTCAGATGAAGTTTGTTTTGCCATCACACTGCTAAAGAGCAGCTTACAAAAAAGCAGAAGAAAACAATTTTCTAATCTTAGTATGAAACCTTTTTTGTGAGATGAGTTTGAACAGGTAAACAATCCTTTAGGCTATGCTGAAGGAGAAGATGTAAAAAGGAACAAGTTCCTGTGGATTTGGCTGCAGTAGCTTCTGTCTTTTTTCCCATTTTTAAGCATACACTTGCACACTGCTACTCTTCAAGTCTTGTTTTATTGTTTTGTTCAAATTGATTTTTAGTACTCCTGTCCTGATCATTCCTTCAGTGTCCTTCAAGGAGACAGATTAGAATTCAGTGCTGTGTCATTAATCTAACAATTGGCAACAGAGTGATTAATCCTCTCTTTCTCTATCCAGAACCCAAAATGCAGTAGTGAGGCAATAGCTTCATTGATCACAGGGAATTGTTAAAGGCAGGTCCAGTGAAATGGGATGGCCGTAACTTCCTTTTCCCTCTCCCTGCCTTATAGAATCATAGTATGGTTTGGTTTGGAAGGGACTTTAAAGATCATCTAGTCCCTACGCTGCTGCCACAGGCAGGGACGCATCTACCCACCAAGACTGCAAGTAGCTGCTGTACCTTGTAAGCAAGGGATTTTTTTTTTTTTTGGTCTGTGTCTAACTTTGAAGTTTAGAAAGACACTATTTTGGCTGAATAAGGGAAATATGATACTTGATAGTGCAGTTCATAATCTTTTCATCTGATATGAATCAAGTGCTACACATTGCTCCTCCAATGAGGTACAAAGAGTTTCAGAATCACGTGCTGCTTTTGAAATTATGCTTTGCCTTTGTTCAGAGTGCATTAATAGTGGGTCATATATAGTATGACTTATTGGGCCAACGTCAAATTATGTTTAAACACTGTTGTAAAGTGGAGATGAAACATTAGAAGGGAAAATGGCATACCTGCATACATTCACCCGTTGTTGTCTTGAGACTTCCATCAGAGAAACAGAGGGAATTTATGCCTCAAAGAGTAATTAATATTAAACAACCATGCCTGGAGGCATTCAAAGGATGGGTTGACATAGTGCTTAGTGACATGGTTTAGTGATGGTGGATTTTTATCAGAGTTACATTGATGGTTGGACTAGGTGATCTGAAAAGTCCGTTTCAACCTAGACGATTCTACCATTTGAAGAAGGATTGGTACTCAGCATTCACATGAAACAGTTTCATATTAAGAAGCTGTTCATATTGTATCCCATGAGTTGCTCTTGCTGACATGATAATTCTTAATTTTATCAAAAGGTTGGACTGACTTTTACTTCCTTCCATGTCCTTCAGGTACGAAGAGAATTACAAGGTGCAAATGTTGACTAAAAGGCAGGGGCATCTGTATCCACTTCTTTTACTTGCAGTGTGCAGAGAAGGTTACTAATCAATAATGTACTGAAGGTATTTGCCCAGAGCAGGAGAGCCCTGCATCTCTGACATGGTATTCAGAACAGACATGAGGCTGCTCCAGCTTTAGCTCTGTTCAGCTAAAGAGAGAATTGTAAATGTCTTTTGGATGCGCCCCTCCATACTGACTGAAAATATGATAAGAAAGAAGGGAGAAATACTACTTTTACCCAATCCACTATTGTTATATTTCTTCATTAAAATTCTATGGTTAGCTGTGTAGAATAAACAAATTATGTGAGTGTGCTTGACCGTGAGAAAGTTACAAACCACATACCTATTGGCATATTTGTTCTAATTGTTAATGTTACAGCTCCATTATGATCTCATTATACTATACTTTGGCATCAGCTTTCGGCAGCCAGTGGACTGATTGTCTGGAGTATCAATTGCCTGGTGCTATCAATCTTGCTATCAATCTGAAAATGTAGGTCTACTTTCCATCGAAATAAGATAAAATTCCACAAGTAATGAGCTTTGAAAAAAATATTGTATTTCTGGTCTGTACATGGAATGAGTGGCATAGAGAATTCTTTTTTTTTTTTTTTTTGTGGGAGGATGGCAAAGCAGTAAAAACAAGGTTTTGGAAACTGCATGTTAGGATTTCCAAAACAAAAAGTAGGTATCTTACTTTCTACCTATCTTTAAAAATGCTTGGACCAATTTTAAAGTCCAACTGTTTTTTACCAAGATATTTATGCCTGATTTATTACAAGACAACTAAATGCAACAAAAAGCTCTACTGGATGCTAGTGTGTCAGTACATTTTTGTGTCTTATTTGCATTGCTTCTCCTAGTCAGGCTTTTTCTAGGACTTTGAATGTTTTGTGGAAATAGGATTTCTTCTAACCAAATTGGGCATCTGCTTGTTTCTCTACTGTTGATCTGCTCCTAAGGAGTTCTCCTTCTTGAGTTCAAGGAGCATTGTAACCAGAAAAATACTGGGCCACTATACAGCACAGCTCTGAGGTGTGGTGAATACAAAGTGTGCCATTTGGCACTCCCTTAACAACAGGATCACACCAGTTAAACTCTTTCCTTGAAGAGCCCACCCTGAATTCTGCAGGAACAGAAGGTTGCACAGCAAGTTGATAAAATCTGTAGATTCTGTCATCAGAAATAAACATTTGAGAACTCACACATGATAAAATAATAATTTTATAGTTGTTCAATAGATGGATATTTGTTAAGTAGCTGAGCTTTAAGCTACATTAAATTTATTTATTTATTACTTACCTCTTTAGAAATATATTAAGTCAGAGTCTTAGACTGACACAAACTGATTGAGTTAGGGACATTGCCAGTTGAAACCTAGTGAATCTTTTCGACATAGCTTTGGAAATTACTGTTACCACTTCACTTTCTTCTTTCCCCAGCTGTAACCTATTGTAGCCAGATACACCTTGAGTGATCAGTTCTTAGTTTGTACCTTTCAAAGAAGGTCATAAACTGTGATTTAGTACATAATCTATTGATTCTGTGGTGAAGGTGGTACCTTTCAGCAGAAAGGGGCCATTGGTGGCTCACTTATCTTGTGGTTCCTTAGGAAGTTTCTGGTGGGTACTATGAGGAGTATGCAAATGCACAACAGTGCTGGCTCTGAGCTCTGAAGGTGGTATCTCATTAAACTGTGATAATTTGAGCATGTTTAGTTGTGTGTCTCTGTCCTTCTGCTATGTGAGAATCTAACTCCATACCCAAAGACTTGTCTAGTGGGGCTTTTATGAATTTCAATAGATATTGCAGAGGAGAAAGTCTAGAAGTCATCTGTTTTACTTGAGACATGAATGCAGAAAGTGGAAGAAAAGAGAGTATGGTAGAGGAGGTGGGCATTTCAGATGCATTCTTTATCTTAAACTAAGGTTCTTGAATGATAATTGGAACAAACTAGGATAGGCATGGCACTGGTAGAAGTTTTTGAGACTGTGGGTTTGAACCCATAATTATTTATTTGCACACATGTGCCTGTGTATACTCATGTAGGTACAGTGAAAACTGCACTGAAGCTGTCACAGACATGCCCCTATGTAGACGTACTCAGGTAAGTTGTGAAAGCTTCTTCCAATGTTGCCTATTAAAATATATGCAATGTTACCCTCAAACTGAAGAAGCACACAAGCAGAAATCAAGCTAGATAATTCAGTGGAATTAAGATTATTGGAATTGTTTTGCTCAATTTTAAATAAATAAATAAAAAGTAAAATATAAAATAGAAAATTTTAAGGTAAAATGTAAGACACAAATATAAAAAGTATTAATCAAAACTCTGTTTCATACTGTGGCTAGTTGTCTGGAAGTCATGAAAAACTTAGGCTACCTGTAATGTGGACAACAGAGCAGCAAGGCAATACCTGCTAATTATACTGATCTTTGTACTAATTGATCCCAAATACATCTGGATGAGTGTGAGCCAGCACGGCTGGAGGGACAGTCCAAAGAACCTGCACGATGCTGTTTGACAAAAGATCAGGGACAGGATATGAGCGGAGGAATCTATAATCTTTCCAACGAGGACTTATGTTATGGCCCCTGCTAGGCTTATAAATTGACTTGAATATAGATTATCCATGGACATTTAATATCACGGAAAAGAGTTCCAATAATCATAATCCTTCCACACATCTGTCTTGCTTTCTGCATGCTCATTTTGCCAGTTGCAGCCTGCCATTCCATACACATGCTAACAGACATTGCCAGCAGAAACCCTTAAAAACCTTGTGAAAAGTGTGCGTTTGTGAGGGCTCTGGTCTATTGTTTCAAGGAAATGAAACGAATAGGAAATTAAATAATAACAACAGTTGTTTATTGTTTCAATGAGAACAAAGCGCAGGCTGGTCCATGGAAGAAAGACCAAAGAGTGTGGGTTTGCAGCCTCGTGCTCTGAAGTATGTCTTGTTTCACTTTGCCGTGTTACCATTGTATGAGAGAGGGCATTGCAACATGAAAAAGGGAGAACACAAGGAAGCAATTCTTTCCTGCTGTTTTGACTTTGCATGAATTTTTAACACCTTTGCTGGAGACCAAATGTCTGGTGTGACTTCAGTCAGGATTCCTCCTGGGCGCTTTGTGGAAGCATTTGGAGTTTTCTGTTGCAGCTTTCTGCTTACACCCAAGCTTCGCTAAAAAATAAATAAATAAATAATGAAGCAATTGTTATCATCTTGTTTCACCTGCTGAATTTCAGAAAATGGGATCTCTGTGGTGTTTGTAGGAAGAAAAGTCTTTCCCTCAGGTGCTATGCTCTTTCAGAATGTTCTCACTTTTGGCAAAACCCTGATGGACTTTGTGTTGTTAGGTATTTGAGTAATATTTGGAGAAAACAGTAAAAAAACCTGAACTGCTTGTTTACCGACGGCCTGTTATATGGAGTTCTGCCTTCCCAGAGAACGGCAAGTTCTGAAAAGTTCATTCTGTGCCTGACAGCTTTCATCAGTCCAGGTCAGCCTCCTGTGGTGGGCCTTGTCGTCACTCAGTGCTGGGTTAATTGCTCGCAGGGCTGCGAGGGAGCAACATCCCACTGCTGGGATGCTCCGCAAGGCGTTTCTCTCTGCCTTCTCAGTCAGCCAAGGCTGGCCCTTGGGAGGGAGAGGAGCTATTTTGCTGTGGACGCAGCGTGAAGGGCTGGCTTTGGGAGCACGGGATCCTGGCGGAGGCAGTTAGGTGGAGCGGGTTTTCCTGCAATTGTAGGGGAGATTTTCCTGTTGTGTTTTGACTGCCACTGTCTCACAGTCGCAGACAAAGTCAGTGCTGCCACGGGATTACTCTGGACGGTGGTAGCTGCTACTGCCTGTCCCAGCTGGGCTGCTGGTGCTTTCTGAGAGGGTCAACGTGGTCCTTGTCTCCGCAGCAATGTTTCAGCCAGAAGATGTAGGGCGGGATCCAGCGGTGGGTATGCGGCTGGCTGGCTTCTTGGGAGCCAGAGCCGATGTGGCTTGCCATTGAAAGTAGTTTAGGAAGGATTTTATAATGCCTTTAGCAGTCATAAGGGAGGAGTCGAGGCTTGGTCTGTTGCTGTGATGAATTATCTTTTCAGTACTGAAAACACAGGAAAAAAAGGGAACTTTTTCAGCAAAGAGTATTTTTCGTCATGTGTTTACAAACAAGGGCTTATTGTTGTCTTGTCTGTTGCAGTAAAACTAGTAAGAGAGATAATGGGGGCATTAGCATCTTCATACTGTTAACAACATCTAGAACATTATAATTACATTTTAAAAGCAACAAGCAAAGGCTTAGATACACCTTTACGTGAGAAAAATGAAAAAAAATATGGTAATTCCCTAAAGCCTGCTCCACTCCTTGTGCAAAGTCTTTCAAATCCCATTTATTTATGTGTAACTGATAAAATTACATAACCTAAAGTGAAGGTGTGTTTGAGTATGATGGCTGAGAGAGGATGGTTTGCCAAAGGATGTGCATTTTGACACTGGTATCCTCAGAGTGATGGTGTTGTCACTATGCAAGTTCTGTATTCACAAAAGCCCACAAAATGCGCCGAACGTTTTAGTGGACAAAAAAGCATCAGTAACAGAATTTCTAATGTGATTTTCCCAGCACAATATTTCAAGCCGAGCAATTGTCTGAGATGAAGATAAGCTGACATTCAGTCAAGTTTTAATATAGGTATTTAACAAGCTCCTGGAAAAACAAGCTGGAGGCTGGAGGTTGTGCAGATGCATGCCAGTAATTCTTTCCCGAGTGCTACTGGCTTTATTACAGTAACAGTGACCTGCTTGCTAGCTGTCAGGAAATGTACAATTTATTCTATTTCTTTGAGATAAACTGCGAGATTTTATATGTCATTGATGAGAAACGTCTCACAGGGATGTAATTAAGCTATTGTTTTCTCCTTCCATGCTATCTTTAAAGCTACTAAGCTATTTTGTGAGTGACACAGAGAACCTTTCACTTCAGAGGCCTATCTGGAGTCCAGATGTGGCTACTCAGAAGCGATTGCTCATTTTCATTGTTTTTTCCTACTCCTTTTTGGGATGTTCTGAAGACTATCTGTGGGACAATTAATCTGGGGATGTCAAGTTAGCCAGGAAGTAGTCTAACCAAACTAGTACATAATCCAATCACCTCTAGCCATTTGGATTGTTTTCATGTGCATTTGTGTGTGTGCATATGTGTGCGTGTGTTTACCAGAAATCTTAGCCATAGCTGGGTAGTCAAAAAGCATTTTCCATTCGACTCAGCAAGGCCTTTCCCAAGATCAGGATCTACTTCAGCACAGGAGCAGAGCTGTACAAACCAAACAAACCCCACATCTCCGGGCTGGAAGGAGCTGGGATTCTAAGCCATGAAGGCACTGTATAGTGACAGCACAGAAAGACAGTACTTTCACTTCACAGAGTGAGCTTAAATTTAATGCTGGAACTTCTGACTGTTGTACAGTTTTCTGATTGATGTCAAGTGAAGCGCTGGTAAATCAGATAATTTTTTCTTATCACTTCACTAGCTGAATTAGAAACTGGCGTTACCTGGTCTCCTGACTTACTTCAGCTCCCAGAGCATCTCTGTGGTCATCAGTAGGGTTTAAAAAGACTAGTACTATTTACCACTTCAATTTCTAAGCTGCAAACTACATTGCTGATACAATGCAGACTTTTCCTGCTCTTAATTTCTTAGCTTGAAGCAATGAAATTTTGCTACAATGTGGTTACAAAAACCTGTGAGGCAAGATTATGTGGCTGCAATTAATGACCGGTTTGTCTCAGGTCCTTGCAAAGTCTTTACAGGATAACATTCTTAAAGGATGTAAACGCATAAAAGAAAATATTTGAGCTCACCAGGGTTTATTGTGGTATGTTTCTGTTAAGTAACACTTTCTCAAGAAATTAAATACATGAGGGTGTGCCTCTGGCAAGTTCTGAAGCATTACTGGTTCTTTGCAAAAAGCACTAGCTGACATGACTTAGAAAGTCCTCAAGAGAGGTTAAGTGGAAGCTTGCCACCTTCTTAGAATTTAGCTTTATTAGGAAGGAATAAAGACTAAGGCTTTGCATCTCATTGTGAGCGAGGGGCTGTACCTCACTGAACAGGCTGGGTTGGGATGCCAAACTCTTGAGTGTCTTAGGGACAGAACAGTAATCTCTTGTTAACCACTATGTACAACTCTGGACTTCTTTCTCTTTTCAGTTGCTGTTGCTGTTTTTATTTTGTGTCCCCTTGTGTTAGAGTCAGAATTTTTACTTGTGCACTGTTTTACTCATGCACTAACCATTTTGGGTTATTTGGGTTTATATTGCCATTTGTTAATGCAAATCAACCTGAGGAGAGGACTAGTAAAGTGGTTACAACACTCCTGGGTATTGTGAGTGGGAGAAACTTAACCCTTTGAAGCCTCTCTAAAGAGGCTGTAGTGGGAGGGCAGAAAAGTCAGGGATGAACAGCTGGAAGGACTAGGGTTTTGCACCTGGTTCATGGTATGCCTATAGAATTGCCTAGGTTGGAAGAGACCTTTCAGATCATCTAGACCAACCATCAACCTTTATGCTGACAAGGAAGTGCACAGGAAGCAAGCTACTATTTTTTCAAAAAACTATAAATAAAATGCAGAAGTTGACGTCAGTTTTGTCACATCAGGCAAAAGCTGATCTTATGACTTAGAACAGACCCCATTGCTTCTGGTTCTCAGGAAATGTCCCCAAATCTTTCATGAGCAACAGGGACCAGGACCATCTGAATCCAGAAAAAGTTCTGCTCAGTAGTGTCAGCTGGAAATGGGTTGCTTTGGGATCAGTTTCCTGCAACTCAATTCAGTTTTCTGTGTATCCTCTTGGATCTTTAAATACAGAGAATGGTAGAAATGCAGCACATTGTAAGAGAATAATTGAAAGCAAATTTAACTAAACAAGTGATTGTTGAACTCATTGAAAAAAAAACAAAGAATAGATACAGATTCTCTACTTTCTTTTTTTAAAGCTGAAGAACACTGGGAATAGTTATTTGTTAGTTGAAGTAGTCTTAATTTCTTACATTCTGAAGTTCCATTTATACCTGGAATGAAATAAGCACATCTAGAAAGTGCCAGTCACTTAATCCTAAAAGTAAATTAAAATAGTTTAAATGAGATGCCTTTAGAGATGCCTATGTCTTTCTATTGGCTACGAAGGGACCCTACAGAGACAAGAGGAGATTCGATGCCACCCTCTGTGTTTAGGAATCACTGTGCAGCAAGAGACAAGAACTGCTAGTTCTGGCAGTAATCTGCTACAAGGTGTTTGCAGATATCTGTTCCGGTCTACAGGACCAAAGAATGCTCCTAAAATCATTCTGCTAATGGAGAGCAGGAATCTAGTACCCCAAGGTGGGGTGGTAGAAGCATGCTTGGGGGGCCCTGATGACACCAGTAGGATGGGAAACATCTTGGGGTCCAGCAAGGGACCACATGAGGATTCTGCTCCCCAAATGGAGGAACAGCCTTGCCAGTTCCCATTTGTCATTCCTGGGCACAGAAAGTCTGAGCTGGGTCCTTCCTGCACCAGTGACAGAGGTATCTGTCAGAGGTCTAAAATAGATTACCTTCAGAGCACAGATATAATTTGTTCCTTATCCTCCATCCTCCCATGGTTCACAGCTAATTTCCCCTTCTAATTACCTGATTACAATCTTGATTTTATAAATATACCATTGATCTTATGGAGTTCAGCGTACTGAGAATACAGCAGGCATAAATTAGGGGCTCCTCAATGTTGGACAGTGGGGTTTTTGTAATCACCAGAATCTCTTTGTTCTCTTTGCAAATGTACAGAATATAACTCTGAGAATGTGTGTTCTTTAAAAAAAAAAATAAAAAAAAATTATAGACATTTTAAGACTCACACACAAGGAGGAGAGAGCAGGACAGCAAGAAGCTAGCACTATGTGCCTTCTAATGCAATAGGCATAACATTCTAAACACAAGGAGCTTTAGTTTGTTAAAAGTGCATCTTGCTGGTAGTTTAAATTCAGAGTCCTGTGTGGGAGGTGAGGTCACACCTTTGTACCTGTTGTAGTTTCTGGCACGTTTCTTGCTGCTATTTTAAAGGCTCTTTTTGATAAGAAAGCAGAACTTGAGGTTCATCCTTGATAACTTATAATGTCATTATCTAGGTGGAGGCAATGATTATGGATTTACAATCCCTTTTACTTACCTGCAGAGAAAGATTCCACAGGAAAACTTTCTGGAAAGAGAATGCAAAATTTTCTTTAAGCCAGACTAAGACCTCCCATGAAAGCTTGCAGTAGCTTAAGGGACCCGGTGTTTCCAAGCTGCACTAAATTACGTATCAGTGTGTGTGAACACATATGACTAGAAGGAATGTGCTGAACTATTTCTGGCTATTTCTGTTGCTGTATCATCTACGCTAAAGGTCAGGGAGTACCATGTCACCTAAGGCATTACACAAGTGAAATTCCCAGCTGGGAAGAGGTGAGAGATTTCTAGCTCTACTGTGCAACCAAACCGCTATGAAAACTCATGTTATTTGGTATTTACTATTTGGGTAAAATTATTTTAGCTTCCTTCTTTTGCAAAGTAGCATCTGTCATCATGAAACTCTCAGCACGAAATGAGAGTGAAAAAACTTTGGGGGGGGGGGGGCAGGAGGAGAATAATATAGTAGCATGTCCCCTTTGGCAAGCTTTCCCAGATATTTGGGACTGCTCTCATTATTGCTTCCCATGCTGCTAGTGTCCAGGCCAAGATGTGAACCCACTTCCTCAGTATTTGTTGTTGTATAGCCATGATACACTCCAGAATAAATTTCTCAAATGAAGAGTGTGAATTTAATTGGAGAAGAGGTTTTTGGAACAGACGTTCAGCCATAAATTTGCTAGGTCACTGTTGATGCCAGTAGACCTATGCTGATTCACATGTGCTAAAGATTAAACATTCCTTTCCTTTTATTCCCCTGAAGCATTTAGAGGAAATATTAAATCTTGTATCTACAGAATGTAAAGCTACGAGGGTTGCAGGAATATAGAAAATAAAGGTCAAAAAGCATTCCAAATGTATAGTTATGCATACACGTGTAATACTTTATCTAATACTTTAGCTACTACTAAAGCAGATATTTATTGAGGTATTTAAGCAGGTATTGCTTTGGGATTTACAGGACACTGTGGTTTTTTCTTGCCTGTTGGCTTTTGAGGATCAGTTATTGTTTTAGCTCCCATGAGAAGGAATATGTGATGTTGTGCCGAAGACCTTAATTATGTGAGATGTTCTTGTCTCACTGAATAATAGACAGGATTTGGCCTTTTGAAAATATATTCTACTACTAGTGTACGTTTCAACCAGAGAGGGATGTTGTCTAGGCTTTATATCACTACAAACAGCATAGCAGACATTCTTTTGCTGTATTAGTATCATCTAAATGTTGCAAACAACTATTTCATCATCATGGAGACACTGCATGTAACTTCTAGGCAGGGTAGCTAATCATTCTTCTGTCAGTGAAAATTTCTGAATAGGATGAACTAGTCACTTTCTTTTATGCTGAGTATTTGCGTTTGCATATCAGGAGCTGTTGGACAGTACTGACCTTTGAATGGTTATTAATTTGTTCTGCTTTCATTAAAAAACTGGAAAAACAAGTATTTGCTTGCTTCAGGGTGTGTGCAGGTTGCTTTCTTTAGCATTGTAGAAGTTTTCATTAAATATTTCTAAATAAAAAGTCTGAGTTTTAATTATTTGTTCCATTTACACTACTTACACAAATTACACTGCTTACATGAATATCTCAGAAGTTGTGTTACTGGCACTTACTAGCATCACGAGTACTCATAGACTTCAGTGTCTAGGCTGCAGAAGGTAAAAGCTGTAATTGACTTGGGACAAATGGGGCTATGAAACAGTCCATTGGTTTAATCACATTTAAAATGCTTATTGAATGTGGTGTGAAGCAACCACATTTGCTTGTTGGAAGGAAAAGTTGTTCCCAAGACAAATTTGTGTATATCCTTGAAGACAGAAAATGGCAAAAAGATTAGGATTATCCTCCCTTCCCCCCACCACCAGCCCCCTGCCCCAATGCCCCAAGCTAAGAGAAGAAATTGCCAGTGGCTTTTTATTACCCATAGCAGATTTTATGACAAGAATGTAAATTTAAAATTTTCCTTTTACTTAACAGAAAAATACTGCTACTTTGAAAGCTACAGCTCTGTGTTATGATATTAGTTTGCTGAAATACCTGCCACTGTTTATCATACTGGAATTTTTGATACATTCATTTTTAAGTGAAGTTTTGTATTTCAGTCATTTTACTTCAGACATTATGTTGACATAATTGTCGATATTATTGATCATCTAGTTAGCACCAATGAAAAACAGATAAATGTAAAGAGTGTGTCAGGTCACCAGTTGCCTCTCTGTTGAGTATTACTAATTAGACTAAAATGTCCATGCAGATCCAACTTTACAAAATGCCATTAGCCTTATTGAAGTATTTTATTACTTGTTGTATCACCAGATTCTATGATGTTAATGCTGCATGTTTGTCTTTTTCTCAAGGACATTAACAGAGTAATTGTTTTGGATACCAAATGCAATTTTCTGATTGCTGTTTGCGTGTAGAAAGAGTGCTAGCCTGTGTGCAGGGACATTTGCCATGAGAACAGTGCCAAGTAGCAGTGTGTGGTTTGCAGTGCCTTTTACAGAATCATGTTCCTCTCCATCTCTCCTGTAGGCCTCCTTTAGGTACTGGAAGGCCAGAATAAGGTCTTTCCAGAGTCTTCTCTTCTCCAGACTGAGCAACCCCAACTCTCTCAGCTTTTCCTCATAGGAGAGGTGCTACAGTCCTCTGATCATTTTCCTGGCCCTTCTCTGGACCCGCTCTAACAGGTCCATGTCTTTCCTGTGCTGAGGACCCAAAGCTGGGCACAGCACTCCAGGTGGGGTCTCATGAGAGTGTAGTAGAGAGGCAGAATCACTTCCCTTGACCTGCTGGCTGTGCTTCTTTTGATGCAACCCAGGATGCTAGCGCACATTGCTGGGTCACGTTAAGTTTCTCATCAACCAGCACACCCAAGTCCTTCTCCCTGGGGCTGTTCCCAATCCATTCTCTGTCCAACCTGAGATTGCCATGTCCTAGGTGCACGACCTTGCACTTAGCCTGGTTGAACTTCATGAGGTTCACAACGGCCCACCTCTCAAGCCTGTCCAGGTCCCTCTNCTCTGGATGGCATCCCTTCCCTCCAACTTGTCATCCGCACCACACAGTTTTGTGTCATCAGCAAACTTG
>VZRU01015462.1:933-40073 GCA_013398155.1 Pedionomus torquatus | reverse complement strand
CAGAGGGAGGTGTGGGAGGTTCCTCTCTCAGGTTGTGCAGATGCAAGAGCAGCCGAGATGGCTATGCCCCGTGAAATCCCTGAGTAGTGTGAGCTGAACCAAGACAGGTGTCATCGGAGACTTGTCCAGCCCTTCTTTTTTTTAGCCAGGGAACTGTTGCAGTGAGTGGCTTGTGCAAAAGAGAACCTCATGAAATTTTGATTTGCTGGGTCTAATGGGCCTCTGACAGTAGGGGGGAGGTATCATGTCAAGTTGAGGGGATGTTCTCATCTCTGAAGTCTTATGCTGCTTGAAAGCAGATACTGAAAAACAATTCCTGCTCTTGCACAAAGGAAGGATGGAGAGGATGAGTAGTGTCTGCAGGCCCTAATTAATTGAATTCCTTGAGTTTGGGATTTCAGAAGCTGAATGGTGATTTCTCTTTACATGCCCAGTGGAGTTCCATACTGTTGGTTATGTGATTCAGGATAGAAAGCATTTAATGCATTAGTTGCTTTAGTGTAACTTAGTTTTATTTACTTTAGCGTTATAGTAGTCCTTACTACTTTGGTGCTTTGGGCATGGAGCAAATATTTGGATCCGTCTTTGGATGTTTAATCAGTTATGGACCTTCTCGGTGATATCAGGTATTTCTTTTCTAATACCTGATTCTGCAGTATGTGAATTACTTGTTTATCCCATATATGCAATAAAGTACTTTTTTTAATCTAAAGATATTTCTGAATATGAACATGACTGAGGGAGCCAGGATAGGGAAAAAACCTCCAAAACCCAAACAATTTGCTTTTGCAGATGCAGAATAGAAGAGTAATATGAAGAATTTTGAGGGGACAGTTTTTGAAATAAGGCATTTAAAGCATCAACCAAAGATCTCTTTTTACCTTCTTTCATGATAGTCAAGTAATGTTCCATGCTTATGCCTTAGTCATGTGACCTGAGATCACTTGATTGCCGTACTTGTGTGAAGCTACAACTTGAGTTATTTCATTGTTTATTTTTTCCATTATAACCTTATGTGCAACATTTGAAGCCTCACATATCGTTCATCATGCTTGGTTTATGCTACTCTAATTCTGGGCAATTCTTTAAGGCAATGGTACTAGGGAAAAAGAAAAGATTATTGCTTAAATATGCATCCTGTGTAGAGAGACTTATTTAACTAAAGATACTTTCGACCTTGTGCAGAGACTGGAGGTGCTATCACTGTGCTGAACTGGGGGACTTGCTGAGTAATGACAACTACCTGCATAAAATGCTTTGCAGTGGTTTAACTAAAAGTGATTTTGTGCATATCAACTAAAAAGTCTTTGTCTTTTCAAGGGTCTTGGAAACTCTCAGAGGGAATATGAAAGGCAGGTTGTACTCTACAGCATCCGCAATCAGTTACGATACCGGAATAACTTAGGTGAGTAAAGAAGTTTAGTAACTTCTAATTTCTACATGATTCTTCTGTCTTTAGTTTGTCTTTACTGTAAAACTGCAGGAACTAGCCATTTTCAAAGGTCTCTCCTTACCTCAGAATAGATACTTTAAAATTATAAAATGTTAAGAAAAGTCTTGACTTTTGAGTCTGTTTGGCAGCTTTACTGGTGAAGCATTTTTTAAGATTACTGAGTTGGTAGGTGGAACTGAATTCCTGCTGTAGTTATGTGGAGATGTTGAGAGGATTTGACTTAAAAAATGAAGCCTGCCACTAGAGGAGATGCAGACAGTGGCCCTGACTCACTAATGGCTGTGACTTGTTTGTAGACTTTCATTTTATTTTGCACTGACTGCATCTGTTGTCTTCCCAAGATAGTAATAATTTCATTAATTAAAAGATAATTTTCTACAGCCTACATGACATCTGTCTCAATGGACCACTTCTTGGTAACCTGTAAAATAAATCTGCTCTGTTTTAATGTCATCCCTAAAGGCTGTGAGAGTACTGGTATCACATGTAGAAATAGTTGGATGCTGAGTGCCCTGTTTTATGTCCTTTATTTTGATTTTAATTTTCTGTCAATTGCCGTTATACTATTTTTAATCCTTTTGTTGTAGCCCTTCATTTTTATTTTTTTTTTAAATTGAACTTCACAGAACAATGTAACTATTTTTTCCCCCTTGTAGTCAAGCATGTCAAGAAAGATGAACGTAAATATTATGAAGATCTGCTAAGATACAGTCGAGATCATCTCATGTTGTACCCTTATCATTTGTCTGACATTATGGTAAAAGGTCTGAGAGTAACACCGTTTTCATATTACACTGGCATAATGGAGGTGAGTACAAAACTGTGGTGAGAGTGTTTTGTTTTCTGTCCTACAGATGTTGATGACGGCCTTTTAGTGCATACAAGGCAGTATCTTGTAGTTTGTTCACTTTGGGGTAGGTTACGCTGACAAATAAGGAAACAGTAAAGAAGCTTTCTAGACAAGTGCTGCTACCTGCAGTTTTTTTCGCTTCTATCCCTGTATTCTCTTCAAGAACTGGACTTTGTCATGTGGAACAGGGGTGGGACTAACTCTGAGGCCAGTGCTTCTCTTGTGATGTTTGAGATTGACTCGTCACTTCAAACTGTAAAAGAAATAGCTCATTATGTTAGATTAATAAAACAAAGATAATTTCCAGTTTCAAAAAACAGCACATTTGAACAGTTATTTTCTTTTTTTATTCCCTTTCAAAAAGGACACTTAACGGTATTAAAGCTTTTTCAAAAGCTTGAAGCAGATCCTTTTTTATGAGAACAGAGATGTTTTTGTTTTCTGTCAGCACTCTGGCAACCTTCGTTTATTTTCACTGGATATCAGAAGTGCTTTGTTTATTTTGTGTATAGTGATTGCAAACGTAACGGATTAGTTGTTACCTTATTCTGTTATTACCGTTGGCAATTCCTTGTGTTGCAGGGTTTTTTGTGAGGAGATACAGGATTTTTATCTTTACTCTGTCAGTCAGGATTTTCAGTAAAGCTTATGTTAAACAGAAATCTCTTTTTTATGTATTTAACTTACTGTGTAATGAGAGGCTGAGCGAGCTGGGGTTGTTCATCCTGGAGAAAAGAAGGCTGAGGGGAGACTTCATCGCTCTCTACAACTACCTGAAAAGGAGGTTGATGCTGTAGAGAGGTGGGAGTCACTATCTTCTCCCAAGTCCCAGGCGATAAGACAAGAGGAAATAGCCTCAAATTGCACCAGGGGAGGTTCAGATTGGATATTAGGAAAAAAGTTTTACACTGCAAGGGTTATTAAGTACTGGAATGGGCTGCCCAGGGAAGTGGTTGAGGCACCATCCCTGGAGGTACTTAGAAGATGGGTTGACATGGTGCTTAGTGATGTGGTTTAGTGATGTTTTTTGTGAGAGTTATGTTGATGGTTGGACTAGATGATCTTAAAGGTCCCTTCCAACCTAGACAATTTTATGATTCTCTGATTAGAAACGTAATTGGCAAGGTGGATAAAATAATTGACTTCATCTTACTCTTAAGTAATAGATTTGTTTTAATTTCATTTTGTTCTTGGAAAAAATACAAAAAGAGGCAGGCAGAATTTTGG
Organism: Pedionomus torquatus; assembly: GCA_013398155.1. Lineage (NCBI taxonomy): Eukaryota > Metazoa > Chordata > Aves > Charadriiformes > Pedionomidae > Pedionomus > Pedionomus torquatus. The sequence goes on along the minus strand of VZRU01015462.1, from coordinate 36,543 downwards.
ACCTGCTTCTCTGAAACCATGACTTTCTTGTTACAACTAAGTTTTCTTGTCTTTTTAAGGATATAATGAACAGTGAAAAAAGCTATGATTCATTACCCAACTTCACTGCTGCTGATTGTAAGTATAACCTAGCTGCATTACTGCTTTCAATGAGTTGGAAATAAGGAGCTTCTGCAAATGCATTTGGAAGCATCCGTTTGCTTGAACATAAGCATAGGAATGAAGGTATAGAAGTGTTTAAGTAGTGACATTAAGGAGCTTGTGTTCACCATATGGAGTTTTGTCCATATGGTCAGCAATGGAATTGGGCTAGTTTGAGTACAAATAGGAATGGTGCAAAAGCTTGTGCTTTCCTTGCCCCGTCCTTGCTTGTGTTTCACTCTGATTTGCTTGGACTTCTCACTGGAAAATTTTACTGGACATTGTGCATCAGGAAAGCTGAGCTGCTGATCCTCTCCTAGTGTGTTTTTTGACATGTGTTGGACAGGAAGCCTTGAGAACCTACCAAAAGGCTGTTGATACTCCTGTGAATTGTGGAACAAGGAGTGATGTACCAGGAAACAGAGAGAGGAGAATCCTGTATTTTATGACACTCCTGGATGTGTCATTTTTTTTATTTTGCTTTCTGTTTAGACTGTTGTGGGTATGCAGTGGGAAGATTAGGAAAGCAAAAATGTTGGATCTGGTGGATGAGAACAGAGTAAGTGCAATAATCTACCGATAAATCTTATAGAGGAAAATGCAAACTACTGGCATAGGGAGAGTGTTAATCAAACCTGCTACTGAGAAGTTATTTATAGCTGAAGATTTAATTCCTCACCTTCAGTATGAATTTATATAGTTCTCCTTAAGGATAGTGTGTAGTCAGGTGAAGGGTAGGCCGCTGCTTTTGAAAACAGTTTGGTGGTGTGTTTTTGTGTGTGGAGTGTGTGGGTTTTTTTGTTCATTGCTGGCTTTTTAAAAAAGGTATTGTCAGTTACCTCGACTGATTTGCTCAGTGCCAGGTAGCTTATTTGAAATCTGGTGTTACTCAGGAGTATGAAGGAAGGAAATGCTTCCCTGTTTGGTTTGGTTTGGTTTTTCCCTAACAATTCTGTTATTTTAGCAGGAGCCATAGATCAGTTGCTGAGGTATAATTAAGTTAAACATATTTATTAATATCTTATTGTAAAAAACAGTGTGTCAAACTAGGAAGTTCTCTTAGGCCATACTCTGTCTCAGTTTTAAAACTAATGCATAATTTTCCAGTATCCATTCGTAGTTCCTTAATGGTTGAAAGCTAGAGATTATAGAATTAAATTCGGATTCAGTTTAACTCAACTAGATCCTAATCATCTTCCTTAGAGGCTTGTGTGGCCTTTTGTGCTCAAATTCTGTTTAGAGTTCTAATGTGGTGCTCGGTGTGGGATTCATTAGAAGGGAAGAAAACATTTTGAGCAAAATCTGGTACAATTTTAGTTCTGTTAATCTGAATCATAATCTGTTGGTGTGAGTGTAGGAGAGAAAGGGGTTTTGGATTATTCCTTGCTACCGTGTAACTTTAAGATATGAGGTATATGTGATGGTATTACAGAAGTAGGTCTGCTTCTTTGAAGAATGTTTTATGTATCTTCAGTTCAAAACTCTCTTAAGAAAAATAAAACCTTACCTATTTTTCAGGTCTAAGACTTCTCGGTATAGGAAGAAACCAGTATATAGATCTAATGAACCAATGCAGGTCTTCAAAAGTAAGTTTGCCTTTAACCTCCTCTCCCTTTCCATTCTCTGCCCCCTTCCCCCCATTATTTCATAAGAAATGAAGAATAATTTTGTGGATCTTGTTAGTTTAATAGTATTGCTAGTTAAATGTGACATAGTGTCTTGCTAATTATATTGTGTTTCCTGAAGTTAATACAGATTCTAATTTAAAATCAAAGTATACTAAAGAAAAAGATACTCAGTGCTCTATCTTTTTCTTGTTTGTTTGTTTTTGTTTTTTCCCCAACAAACACATTTTCAGAGCTGTTTTATAATACTAGATAACTAACATTTCCTGGTTAGTATAAGCATGGAATAATAATATTGGTTCTGGAAGGATTACTCCATGTTACTATGGCTGTGGTTGAGATTAGGGTTTATTCTGGGACAGTCCTCCATCTAGGTGTAAATTTTTGTAGTATGTTTGGGTTTTTTTCTTAGAGAATAGTAATGAGTCTGAACAGGCATCCTTACGTGTGAACGGCACACGTGAAAAACACTGTAATGATTGTTGATAAAAGTTGCCCTAGAGTTTGCAACAGTTCCTTTCTTTCTTCAGAAACCTCTTAAGTGCTCTTGCAGTAGCTTCACAGTAGCTTCTTCAAAAGAAAACATGAACACTTACCAAAACACGAAGTTGATAGTGTGAACCCAAAAGTAATGGCCATACAATGGAAGAGAAGCTGTTCAGGTCTATAAATAAACAGTGCCTTCCAGTTTTTCTTCCTTTGGCTGAAATGTGTTGTTTTTTAGCTCATTGTTTATTGAGCATGTGGGGTACCTTTTCCTTTAAAGTAAATAGAAAAAAGTGTTGTGTGGTGGTGTTTGTTTGTTGTTTTTTTTTTTTTTGTTTTAAATCATTGAACTTCTTTAAAGTCCCCATTTGTATACTTTGTTTGCTGTGCTCTTACTTGTTCATATTAGAAAATGTCACAAATAGTTTAAATTTGGACTTGATCCTAATGTGTTTGAGCAGTGTGGCTTTTAATTAGTGACACATACAATGTGGATGAAAATATGGGTCTATGGGAAGACTTAACAGTATCAGATGCAAATAATTTTTTCCTTCCCGTTATCACGTGATTTGAGAGAGGAGGGAAGCTTCTACTAAATGACAAGTATTTGTGCGTGTCCAGTCTGTGAATATAATATATTTAAAAATAAATTTTTATAAAAATCAGTTTATATAAAGTTAAATGGCTGTCTGCACATGTGAAGTGCTCGTTATTACTATCTCAAATGGACTGTACCACTGCAGAAATTTTTCAGAAGGAAAACTGCTCATGATCTGTTACCTGTGAAACCTGTAGAGATTGCTATAGAAGCTTGGTGGGTCGTGCAGTCTGGCTACATCACCGAGGATGACATCAAGGTATTTTAGTGTGGCTTGCATCTCTGTTGTTGGCTGAACAAGGGCTTCCCTTTGTGTAGAATACACAAAGATTATGTTGAGGGTGTATAACAACTCTTTTATGGAAATAGAGATTGGAATGAACGGAAATTGTGATGTTCTATTTGTTTACATATTCTGCCTTGTCCCTCCTTTGTACTTCCTGTGCAATGTACAGTGAGGTGGTTTCGCATCAAACCAATCTGTGGTAACTAATGTGTGTCATAACGTGCTTTGTAGGAGCAAGCAACAAAATATGTTTCTTAAATTTTTATTTTAACCCTGACAATTCAGTTTTGACTACATTTTCACCTTAGGTGTAATTTCAGTCAGAATAGTACTGGACTTTATTCGGAATATTTTAGGCAGTGGCTACTTACATTCTGACATCCTGTCACCCTGGAGTAGTTAACCCGACATATGTTACTTTGATATTTTAATGGACTTCTTTCTAGAATGGTTCCAGTTGTGTGGTTGAACACTCTGTTTGGAAGTTCTAAATGGCAAACCTGTTACACTGTAGGTTTCACTTGCCAAATATCTGTGCAATGAAGTACTGTTCCTAGAGCATGTGTAATTTTGTGTGGGGATGAGTAAAGAATTTTAAGACTTTAACAGGAACTGGAGTGAAGTCTTCAATAGCAATATTTTGATTAAGAACATGGTTTCTTATAATATATTTTTTATGACTGTAAATGTTTGGGATTTTTTTTGGGGGGTTGTATTAAGTAAGCTGTGTAGACTCATTTCTACAAAAGACTAACGTTTTGGTTTTTTTTTTAACCTAGATTTGTACTACGTCAGAGAAGTCTGCTATTGATAAGATAATTGATTCAGGTCCTCAGCTTGCTGGTTCATTAGACTTCAATGTAGTTCATAGTAAGTTTTTAGCAAACATTCATTTTCTGTTTGTATATTGTGCTCAATAAATTCTGAAGGTAGCATCTGAAAGCTAGGAATGTAAGGGGAAGTAGACAGCTGAAGCATAAGAGGAGGTGGAGGAGGAAAATACTGAAGAGCATCTGTAGATGGCAGTTCATCTTGTAAAGGGTTCAACAGTGAACCAATAGCAGCTGTTCCTCTGCTATTGTTTGATGGAACAAATTATTTCATTAGAAATTTATGGTTGTTATTTTGGGGAAGGGAGGTGTAGATGAGGACAAACAAAACTAAAATCTAAAATTAAAAGTGTCAGACTTGATCATCCTGGGTGGTAAAACTTCAGACTTTGATTTTCGAAGGAGGAGAGGTTTTGTAACTTTGTGTTGTTTGAACACCATAAAAATGGGCCTTAAATCTAGGGGATTGTCTTGTTTCTCAAAGTCTGCAACTGTACTGAAGAATGGTGGTGTTGTTCCTCCCCATTTCAGTATAGCAAGTATTAGAGATAGACAAACCATATTAGGCAAAGGAGTACAAAATCACTGGCAAATTTCTTGAGAAGTCTCTACATGCTTGGCTTACTACAAAGCAATTGGAGCTGTGTGCTCTAGTTTTCCTAAGAAATTGAGGCAGAGTTCCACTGCCTGTTACTGAAGCAGAACAAAACAGTTAAAAAAAAAAAAAGAAAAAGGGGGAGGTAGATTAAATTGAAGCTCTGGAGTGGATCTGAAACAGTATAGGGCTCAAGAAAATTTGAATTCCAAAACCACTTCATGATCTTTCTCTGTGTGGCTTGGTGCTGGTTTCAGAGAGGGTTACAGCACAGGTTTATGGAATCACAGGCTTGTCAGTGTTAGAAGGGACCTCTAGAGATCATCTAGTCCAACTCCCCTGCTAAAGCAGGATTGTCCAGAGTACATCACTCAGGACTGCATCCAGGCAGGGTTTGAAAATCCCTAGAGAAGGGGACTCCACAGCCTCCCTGGGCAGCCTGTTCCAGGGCTCTGGCACCCTCACCAGAAAGAAGTTTTTCCTCATATTGGAATTAAACTTCCTATGTTTCAGCTTGCGCCTTTTCCCCCTTGTCCTGTCACTGGGAACCACTGAAAAGATTCTGTCTCCATCCTCCTTCAACTCACCCTTCAGAAATTTGTAAGCATTAATAAGGTCTCCCCTCAGCCTTCTCTTCCCCAGGCTCAAGAGCTCTCAACCTTTCCTTATAAGGGAGATGCTCCAATCGCTCATTCATCTTTGTTGCCCTATGCTGGATTCTCTCCGGTAGTTCCCTGTCTCTCCTGAACTGGGGAGCCCAGAACTGGACACAGTATTCCAGTTGTGGCCTTACCAGTGCAGAGCAGAAGGGGAGAATGACCTGCCTCAATCTGTTGGCCACAGTCTTCCCTATGCAGCCCAGGATTCCTTTGTCCCTTTTGGTGTCAAAGGCACATTGCTGGCTNCCAGATCCTTCTCCCCAGAAGTGTTTTCCAGCAGGTCCACCCCTAACCTATATTGGTGCCTGGAATTCTTCCTCCCCAGGTGCAGGACCCTCCACTTGCTCTTGTTGAACCTCATTAGGTTTTTCTCTGCCTAGCTCTCCAGCCTGTCCAAGTCACGCTGGATGGTGGCACAGCCTTCTGGAGTGTCAGCCAGCCCTCCTAGTTTGGTGTCATCAGCGAACTTACTGAGGATACACTAGGTCCCTTCATCCAGTTTATTGATGGATATATTGAACTAGACTGGACTGAGTATTGACCCTTGGGAGACACCACTGGTCACAGGCCTCCAACTTGACCCTGCTCTATTAATTACAATCCTCTAAGTCCTGTCACACAGCCAATTCTCAATCCACCTCACTGTCCCATCATCTAGCCTGCACTTCCTCAGTTTCCTAATGAGGATGTTATGGGAAACAGTGTCAAAAGCCTTGCTGAAGTCAAGGTAGATAACATCTGCTGCTCTCCCCCCCAGTTGTCCAGTGATCTGGTTATAACATCATAAAAGGCTATCGGATTGGTGAAGCGTTATTTACCTTTGGTAAATCCATGTTGACCACTTGCAATGGTTTCCCATTCTTTAAGATGCTTGGAGATGACATCTAAAACAAGTTACTCCATTACCTTCCCAGGGATGGTAATGTAAGGTTTAGTAAGTTTACATTAACTTTCTGTACATTCTAATGGTCTGCCACTAGAGTGAGATTTTTATGGGGAAAGAGGACTCTTTAGTCCAAACTGTGATGCCATCAATACATTTCGGGTACAGTAAATGGGACTGTATCAGCCATGAAGGAGAGACAGTGAAAAGCACTCTTTGCATGTTGATGGCTTGTAATGTCTGTGAAAGCAGCTTAGCATAGCTGAGTATGTGTTGCTGCCTGTGCTGAATAGCCATTGTATCAGCGTGAATTCAGGTTATTTTTTGGCTTAATGCAGGCATTTTGTTTAAGAACTGATTTGGTGTAGTAATTTTACTAAGTATACTATAGATGTATGCACACACATTATAGCTGGCCTGAGCTCTGTTTGTGTGTGAAACATCCTGACCATTCTACTTCAGTTGTTTAGTAACACCTGAACCTGAGGGTTGCTGGTACATTTCCTCCCCGCTGTAACAAATACGAAGTTGATGGAGTCACTTTGGTTAATGCACAAGGAACCACTGACTATAGATTTGGCTTATTTTATATTGTGTAATTGAGCTTTGTGCTTTACTATTAGAGTGTAGCTGTTACAAACCTTAGCCTCTAAAGATAACCATACTGAAATGTTTTTGCTTTTCTTAAAAACTTCTCCCTGGCGTATCTGCTCTGCAGCGCTCAAATCAATCTTATGTGGGGAAAATTTTAAATGAAAATCTGTCATATTATCCTTACTGTATGCAGTGTTCTTTTGTATCTGCTGCAGCTTTGCTGATGCCTTGTGTTGAAATGCCCCAGAATTTATTTTTGCAGCTGTGTAAGAGACTTTGAGATGCGTGGGAAGGGCATATGAGGACCATCAGATCTGATATGGTTTAGTTTGTATCCTTGCTATGAAGTATGCAAGCTCCAGACTCATTTATATCAGAATCAAAATGTAGCCAGAATCCTCAGCTGACAAAACTAATTCAGGATAAGAAACCCCCCACTTCTTGATGCTACAGTGGTGATGGTGAGAACTAAGTTAACTGTTTGGCAGGGACACATTAATCGTTTTCAAATGTAGCTGCTTCAACTGGTGGTCACTCTTCTGTGCTGAAAGTACTTGTAGAGCTCCAAGTGTACTGCATCAGATTGCAAGTAAAGAACTTTGATTTTATGGTGACACCTGTTAAATGTGGTTTATTGATTCCTGCATTGGAAAGCAGTATTCCATTGTGGAGGCTATTAGGAAAAATTATTTTAAATTCGGAGGTGGCTGATGGGGAAGTCTGCTTTGTATCATTAGTACTCTGGAAAAAAGTTTTTTTTCTAAAATGATGTGCTTTTATTTATAAAGGTTTATATAACAAAGGATTTATTTACCTTGATGTACCAATATCTGATGACAGCTGTATAGCAGGTAAGCACATGTTTAATGGTATTATACGTGTGTTTTCTTGGTTTCATTTCATTTTTCCTGTAGTTGTCTGGTTTGGCAGCTGCTTGTCTCCATGCACGAGTTTGCTTAAACAAAATGAGCTATGAAAATTTTTCCTGACTACATGTTTTCAACATTACGAGAACAGTGTTTTTTATTGTATATAGGGTTTATTTCAACTTCAATTTTTATATTTTCTTATTTTGTATACTTATTTAGGTAAGGTGAGATTCTTTTAAAGGTTCATGACATGAGTTAATAAGTACCTTCCTATGTATCTGTAACGAGAAGGAAGAATAACAGAGAAACATAGCTGCCCTTCCAAAAGGACACCTTTTTTGATTGCTATTTTGTAGACAGATGCAACTTTTTTAAAAGATATCAATTCCATCTTTCATGATCTTGTCACCTGCTCACTATGTGTACTACGTAGGAGCTCAGACACATGGCACAGGCGCAGTACATGGCTGTCCTTTTGAAAACCTCGTGCTCTGCTGAGTCTTGGGCAATTCTGAATTCAGTGTAATCCATGAAGACATAAATTATTTGGAGCCAGACCGTGCACAAGTGCCTGTTGTAGCTGTAATAGAGATCAGTTAAGTGAAAGTCCCCTAAATATAAGAGAATTACTGCTTAGGTAATAGCTTTGAGAGTCTCAGCTGTGGAGTTTGTGTGTATGGTGGGTTGGGTTTTTTTGTCCCACTCGTCAGAACGATGATTTAGTTGCATGCACATTACAAAATCGTTTTATGGCTGGGTGTCTGGAAATTATCTGTAGTGGATGAGCTGGAGACTGCAAGATTATGATGCAGGGTAGTGTGGCTTCTGTTTTTACAAGAAAACACATTGACAACCATTACTTTTCTTGAGGAGTTTGAAAACTTTAAATACCGCATATAGTTAGGGTTTTATTTTGTGACTAGAAAATCCTCAAAATTATAGGTATCATGAAAACTAAGAAAGTATAAGTTTATTTTTCTGTTTTTATACAGTTTCAGTTTAATAAAATTAGTTACCAAATGGTAATACTTCAAGTAACTTCTTTTTAGTGCCACCGCTTGAAGGTTTTGTGATGAACAGAGTGCAAGGTGATTACTTTGAAACACTCCTGTACAAGATATTTGTTTCAATAGATGAACACACTAATGTGGCAGAGGTAAGTAAAACTTCCCTGTATCAAGGAATAACCTGGTCTAGTGGGGAGGTGTCCCTGCCCAAGGTAGCAGCATTCTGAGGTCCCTTCCAACCCAAACCATTCTATGTTTCTATGAGAGAAAAAAAACTTGAAAGAGCCCAAAGCACACTGCTGAAAATACATAAGGCAGAGATATGGATCCATATCAAGCTGTTTTATTTAGAGGTTTTGGATCCAGCCTGTTTTTTTATCTTGAGTGTAACTTTTATAGTGCTTCAGGCTTGAAGGAGTAACTTCAATTCAGTGAAACGATTCCATCTCATGGAAAGAAAACCAACAAAACAATGCTGAAGCCCACAAGTGGTGAATCACCCTGCATTGTTAATTCTTATGTTGTTTATTCATCTTTTTTTTTCTTTTTTATTTTTTTTAGCTTGCGAACGTCCTAGAGATTGACTTATCTTTAGTAAAGGTATGTGCATATAATGCATCTGTTGAACTTGCTGTAGAAAGTTCACTGGTTTATTATAGCAATTCCTTATGTATATGTGTGTTTCTTCAGAATGCTGTGTCCATGTATTGTCGGTTAGGCTTTGCTCATAAAAAAGGCCAAGTAATAAACCTGGATAATCTGCATCCATCGTGGAAGAATGTTCCTTCGGTAAACAGACTGAAGTAAGTGTCTTCATTCTTTCACAAGGCTTATTTTTCTTACTGAAGAGAAAGCTAGAACCAGAACCCGATTTTAAAGCTATTGGTTGCTTTCTTTGACTTCTGCAACAATGAATCTCTCTTGAATCTGTATAATGACAAGAATATTTGATCCTCTCTTTACTAGGAGGATAAGGAGTGTTAATTTAGTTTGTAAGTTCAATGTACTGCTTTTGTTGCTATTACTTAGAACTGGCTTTTTGACCTTTAATTGCTTGATTAATTGATTTAATTGATTCCTAATTGCTTGCTCTTGAAATGGGCAAGTGTACATTTACTGTAACTCCTGGGGCCAGAAGTAACAGGTATTACTGTCGCAGTCCAGAGACAATGTCTATTGGTTCTGCTCTCAGTGAACACATACATAAAGTTTGCTTGCTTGCTGTCAGGTGCCATTGCAATTCTGACATTGACACTCTGGCATATATGTATATCTGTATCAAATCCTGGGAAAGTGATGTTAACACCAGTCAGCAAAGAATTCTTCAAATTCGAGTGCCAAGTTGCATTAATTAAGAATTGTAAGGCAATTTTAGTTCAGTATCTATTAAGCCATTTCAAATGACTGCTATGCCTGAGTTTTCTTTAATGCTATTTCAGACTGTGAGAACAAATTCAATTAGATTTTGTCCATAGGAGTCTTCTTCAACAACAGTGGCTTGGTTTTTCAAGTCTCTTTCAAAATCTGGTATTTTCAAACCCCCAAATAAACATTTCTGCTGAAGCTAAAGCAGGAGTCTGAGGGACATCAAGCCTGACTGGTTGAGGGGTTAGGAGTATTGAATGGAGTATTCCTGTGCATGGACTACGAGCAGTGGAAGGCAGAGATACTTCTCTGGTACTACTGTGACCGATAGATGTGGATTTTAATTCACATTAATAGGAGTACTTTGGACCCTCAAAAGATGCTGCTTTCATGGGACAGTGGGGAAAACAGAAGTCCTATACAGGAAGCTGGGTCATCAGCCACAGATACAGATACCAACAGTCAAGATGATCCAGGTTAGCATGAACAGTAAATCTTAATGCATTAGGGTCAATTATTTTTATGTTTCTAGAATGCTACAGGCTAAAAAGGGGTCTAGAAACAAATAAAACACAGATTTTGTAGATTTTTTTTTTTCATATGGAATATGCAGTGGGGGAGGTGGTGTCTACTTTGGTTTAAAATTCTTCACCTGAATAGGGTTTTTTTTTTCTGAAGATGAGGCTGATCTGTGTTATGGATATCAGTTGATGCAAAGATACCAACCTCTGAATGCAGTCAATCAATAGTTTAGCAGTGATAAGGGAATTCAGTTCTACTCAGTATAACAATAACTAATGGGCTTTTTTTTTTTAAATAGATCTGACTTAAATTTGATGATTTTATTTTTAAACAAAACAAATGTGATCATATATTTTCTTTTTTTTTTTTTTCATTAGCTGAAACAGCCAGCGTGAGCAGTCTGAATCTGTCTAGTGGACACACAAAGCGTATTGCCTTCCTGTTTGATTCTACTCTAACTGCCTTTTTAATGATGGGAAATCTTTCACCAGTATGTAGTTCAGTGTATTGTACAAAGAATAAATATGTATAGCTTTAAAATACTTTGACTTCAGTATAAAACAGCTGTAATTTTTTTAAAAAAACTCTGTACTGTTTGTTGTTAAGAAATGTCTCTGCTTAATAAAACTTTCACTTGTCCATTCCATTCTCAAAGAATTAACACAGCTTTGTTTTGTTGTTCCAGAACTTGAAAAGTCATGCAGTCACTATGTTTGAAGTTGGGAAACTGTCGGATGAGAGTCTTGACCGCTTCTTGGTGGAACTGGAAAAGGTACTCTCTTACGTGTTGGACCAAATGCTTTTTTAGCATTTGAAATGTTAAAGTCTCTGGTATTTTCATTGTGTAAAACTGCTTATTTAGTAATACAATGATAAGAACAAGCACCTTATCGTACTGGACCTAAGTTCTTATTCATAGCACTTGTATGTCTAGTGAGTTTCAGGGATATGCTGTGTGTTTATGTAAACGTGGTGAGTCTGAGCACAGTTCAAGAACTACATTTCACAGAACTGTAGGGTTTGGAGAGGATCTTCAGAGCCCATCTAGGGCAGCCCCCCTGCCAAAGCAGATTCTCCCAGAGCAGGCTGGGCAGGAATGTATCCAAGGGGAGTTTGAATGTCTCCACAGAAGGAGACAGTGCTCTGCCACCCTCAAAGTAAAGAAGTTTTTCCTTATGTTGAGATGTTTCCTGTCTTCCAACTTCTGTGCGTTACCCCTTGTCCTGTTACTGGGCACCACTGAGAAGAACTTGACACCATCCTCTTGACAGAGGTATTTATAAGCATTGGTGAGATCCACTCTCAGTCTTCACCAGGCTAAACAGACCCAGGTCTCTTGGCCTTTCCTCATAAGAGAGGTGCTCCAGTCCATTGATCACCTTCGTACGCTTGTTCCTCAAGACTGTGTGTACACGCACCTGTATTAGGGCTTATCCAGTGGAAATCGCTTTCTTTTTAGTAAGGTGTTATTTCTGAAAGTCTGCACATCATTTTTATGGGAAACTTTGACCGTTATCTGTTGACCTAGTATCTGAAGGGAGCCTGCAGGAGACCTGGAGAGGGACTCTTTGTCAGGAGGTGTAGTGAGGGGGACTCTTTGTCAGGAGGTGTAGTGACAAGACAAGGGGTAACAGTTTTAAATTGGAAGAGGGGAGATTTAGGTTAGCTATTAGGAAGAAATTCTCTCCTGTGGGGGTGGTGAGTCACTGGAACAGGTTGCCCAGAGAAGTTGTGGAGGCTCCATGCCTGGAAGTGTTCAAGGATGTGCTGGATGGGGCTTTGAGCAACTTGGTCCTAGTAGGAGGTGTCCCTGCCCATGCCAGAGGTGTTGGAACTCGTTGATCTTTGAGGTCCCTTCCAATTCTATCATCTGTGATTCTGTGATTCATTATGTGCTGGAATATTTAACCTATCCACGTTTTAAAGGTAATTCTAGAAAAACTGTAGAATTATGTAGGATGACTGCTGTGAATGCTGCATCATTTTATACCAGTCACGCTGACTGGCCATTTAAATACTTTTACCTAAGGACCGAGTTGTAGTTCTGATTTACAGATGTTTTTGTGTCCTTTTTGACTGCTTGACTAGCATGGCCAAGACTCATGTTTCATTGAATAGTTGTTGTAAATCTCCTTTGCATACAAGATGCAAGGTTGTTACTCAGTCACAAAGCTTTAAAATGTTAATTTGTTAATCTTTCCTTTTGTGTAGTTGATGGAAACAGCCTGCCACCTGTACGCATTAATTTTGTCTCTTGGTTAGGTTCAAAGCACGGGTGAAGGGGAAGCACAGCGGTACTTCGATCATGCACTTACACTGAGAAACACAATACTGTTTTTGCGACACAATAAAGATTTGGGGGCACAAGCTGTACAGCCTGATCAGCCAAATAACGGTACTGTGAACACTTCCGAGGAAATACTTTGAAGTTTGTGTACTAATAGGCCATGGACTCAGCTTTCTGATTAGGCTGCTATTTCAGAAAGCAACCTGTATCCTACTTGTTTAAAAATATTGTGAAGCCAAAACATCATTTTTTCATCATCCTTTGTACCTGCATTATGCGGTTTGCATGTTGAATGATTGATTTGGTTGCCAAAACTTGGGCTTAACATCCAGAGCAACAAATTAAAGTGTAATGACAGCAAGACAGACTGAACTTGAGGAAGAGATTGGTTTGAAATCATGTGCCTCTAAAGGCCATAATAAAGGAGTCATTGTTTATTCATAGTTCTTTTGTCAAAGGAACACTTTTCAAGTTATGAAAGGAAGTGTATTCTTCTAATGGGGGTAGGTCTTTTTATCAAAAAACTTTTAACTAGCATCCTCAGTAACTCTGCTGATTTCCTGGGATTGGTTAGTTGGTGAGGAGCAAGCTGTAGTTCTGTGCCATATAACCCTGTATGACTGGAATTGCTAATATGTGGTACAGATTTATTAAAGTTCACCCCAATAACGTAAAACTTAGTTGTTGAAAATACTGTATTCGTGGCTTAGCAGAGGAGAAAAGAAATTCTGAAATCATATTTTGGGTTTTATGTTCCATCTTAAATGTAAGATTCTTAAATTATCACTTTTGATACAGGATTTCCCTTGGATCTCCTGCGGTGTGAGAGTTTGCTTGGCTTGGATCCAGCTACCTGCAGCAGAGTTCTCAACAAAAATTATACTCTGCTGGTTTCCATGGCACCACTCACCAATGAAATCCGACCTATTAGCAGCTGTACGCCCCAGGTGAAAAAATACTGAGATGATTTTTTTTTTTTTTCCCCCAGTATGTAGTAATATTATGTCTTCTTACTAGCTTTGTTTTGGACACGTCTTTTAGATGTCACTTTAAATGACTCAATTATTGGCATGTAGAATAGTAAAATAGTTTTCCCATCTAAAAATAAAGCGTTTAGTGAGGAAAAATGCAAATACTTAATTTACTAAGTTTAATTTATTAACTGTTTATTTTTTTCAAGTAGTCAATGACAGATATTTTGTTCTTGGATCTATATTTGTAGGAAATATGTTACTGTCACCTTCCTATCAAGAGTCTTCCAATACTGAATCAAGGATCTAGAGTGTGATTCTATAATATCATCAGTAGCAGAGTAATACATTTGAACAGGATTTGTATTTCTTTAAAACTGTTGATTTTTGAATGATGCCTGCATATATAGCAGTTGAAATATTAAGTTCCTGATTATTTTTTTTTTTTAATATATTTTCTCTTCAGCATATTGGACCTGCAATACCAGAAGTCAGTTCTGTTTGGTTCAAACTATATATATACCATATAACTGGACAAGGGCCGCCCTCTCTGTTGCTCTCTAAAGGAACACGTCTTCGAAAACTTCCAGACATTTTTCAGGTAGTGTATGGATAGATTTATTCTCCCACCCTTCTTCAGACATTTCAAAGACATGCTGTACACTGTTGAAGTCAGAGGTATAATTCATTACAGATGATGTACCTTTTTCAGAAGTGAGTTTTATGTAGCATAGCATCTTGGTTTGCTTCTTTTCTAGGTTCTGAAAAAGGAATGCTACTTATGTCTCCATATAGTAGAGATGCCACCCCTTGCAATTATAAAATGTGTTACTGTGATTGTGAATTTTAGTTTGTCTGAAATTCACTAGGGCGTGTTACAAAGATGTAGAAGAGCTATATCAAAAGATAGAGACTTAATATATTGTGCTTTTTTGAGTATCACATAAGAAAGGACATGTCTACATAAAACTTTGCTGGTTTAGAAGATGGCTAAAATGATCTTTTATGGTTTGTCCACTGCAGAAATCTGTGACAGAGACTTTGAAGTTCTAGGCTGTAGTTCTCCCTGCAGTTAAAATAAAGGTCACACTAGGTGGGACAGAAGGTCTCCTAGCCCAGTAGCCCATCTCTAGCAGTGGCTGGAAATAGGAAGAATAAGCACAATATGTAATGCTCCCTCTTACCACCTTTCCAGCCCTAATCTGGACCTTTCTGAGCTGTATGTGATTTTGCATATATAGAAGTCGTGACTGGAATTGTTGTCTTTGCAGTGATTGGTTGCTCTCCCAAATTTCTCTCTTTTAGGGTTATGATCGCTTACTAATAACATCTTGGGGTCACGACCCAGGAGTAGTTCCTACTTCAAATGTGCTCACAATGTTGAATGATGCTTTAACACATTCTGCTGTTCTAATTCAGGTACAGAGTGTTTTGTATAAATGATTAAAATGTCTTTTTCCTTTTTTGAGTTAAGCTTTTACACAGTAGAGGAAATTATTGAGTTACACTAAGTGTAGAGAGCTACACTTTTGTGGAGAGCTGAGAAATAGGTTTAATTTCTGTAGTCAGTACTGCTCTGATTCAGTGGTAGTGAAAGCATGGGTTTCAAACTGAATTCATGTGATGTATGCATTATTGTATTATGAGCAGACATAATAGTTTTTCCAGTTAAAAATGGGATGTGGATTTATAAGAATGTTAGGGATGCAGGAAACTAGAATGAAAGTGAAGAGCCCATAAGTTGTTTTACACGGTAGAGGCATAAGATAGCTGGGAGTATGAAATGTTATTTGAGAAATGCACCTTTTCAGAGCTATTGGTATTCAGCTGTTGGAGTAAATTATAGCAAAACATGCTCTTTATCACAAACAGCAAAAGTAGGATGAATTTATCTATTTGGGAGAAGTAAAATAGCTTCCTCTTCTGTTGCATCATTTCAGCTAAACTCTTAAAATTAATAATTCAAATGTTTAGTATTGTAACAAATGTAAAATTATACATTCTCTAAGACTTACTTGTGATGGCCTTGACTGCTCAAAAATATTCTGTACCTTAAGGGTGTAAACTCCATGTTGCTCCAAAAGTGCTTGGTGATTATAAATATAACTAGTAATTGGAGAGAAAAATTGCTCATTTTTGCTGAAGTCTAATTTCATTGTGTTTACTCACATGGATTTTAGGGGGGGGGTTAGGGTATTTTATTTAATTAGTTATTTCAGCTAAGCAAGAAGTATAATAATCTGCTTGTTCCATCGACTTGACTGATATTCCTTAAAAGGGAGCACAAGTAGGTCTAAGCTGATGAGCATATTTTTCTGTTCTTGATCACATTTCTTGATATTCAGGGGCATGGAATGCACGGAATGGGAGAAACAGTGCACATACCTTTCCCATTTGATGAAGCTGAGCAGCAGGGAGGTAACTGGGGTTTTTTAATGTAATCTCTACACCACTGTTTAATCTTCTTGCATGTTACCTCGTGCAGTAAAGTTGCAGTAATCCTTTTAATGCAAATTTTCTTGAACTTATAAGTCAAGTTAGATGAGAAAATCAGAAGAATATTTAAATGGTTGATAAGTCTGTTCTGAGCTTAGAGGTATTTCCTTTAGAAAGGACATGGACCTGTTAAAACAGGTCCAGTGGAGGGCCACAAAGATGATTAGAGCGGTGGAGCAGCTGGGGCTGTTCAGCCTGCAGAAGAGAAGGCTCTGGGTTGACCTTACAGCAGCCTTCCAGTATTTGAAGGGGCCTATAGGAGAGCTGGAGAGGGACTCTTTGCCAGGAAGTGTAGTGACAGGACAAAGGGTAGCAATATTAAATTGGAAGAGTGGAGATTTAGATTAGATATTAGGAAGAAATTCTTTCCTGTGAGGGTGGTGAGGCACTGGAACAGGTTGCCCAGAGAAGTTGTTGAGGCCCCATCCCTGGAAGTCTTTTAAGGCCAGGCTGGATGGGGCTTTGAGCAACCTGCTCTGGTGGGAGGTTTCTCTGGCCATGGCAGGGGGGTTGGAACTTGTTGGTCTTTAAGGTCCCTTCCAACTCTAACTGTTCTATGATTCCATGATACGGTCTTCTCCTTTCTGTCTTCTATGTCCTAAGTAGAATGTGTTTTCTGAACTCTGCTCTCTTGCAGCACATGTAAAGAAGTAACTCCACAAATACTTCCAGATTTTTCTTTGTGCATACTCTCTTATTAACTAGCATATTTATTAACTGCATAAATAAATCTGTGTATTCTATTCAGCCTCTCTTAACTGTAAGACAGGTGAGACCAAAACTGAACAAACTATTGTAATTTAAATTGCTGTCTTAATTAGTAGCAATAGTAACTATTATGGAGGTTCTTTCCAAGAAGAGCTTTGCTAGCAGAATGTCCTATTCCTTCAAAGCCCATCTAAACAGTTGAACTAGGTGGAAATTACCATGTTCTGAAATACTCCTTGAATAAGTAGGACACAAGCTTTGGGTAGTTGAGGCTGTAGCCTTCCCAACTGAGAGCTGTTATGAAAGTATGGATTTCCAGGTGTGAAATCTGAAATTAGAACAGTAAACCTAGAAGTAAACCTAAATTCCTAATTTAGTTTTTACTAGATTCAAAATAAGTTGTTTTATATTTGCTCTCTCTGGGATGTCTCTTTTCTTCTGACTCAATGCTAGGTGGAAAGTCCTGATGACAGAATCTCTTAAGTTCTAGTACGAACAACTCAATGTTGAAACCACTTGTTAACCTCTAATACTGTATTCTAATTCTTCATAATTTCAAGTATGTGAAACTTGCCATAATAGACTCTGGCACTGAGTGTCTGATTCCTCGCTGAACCTTTCCATCTCTGCTGTCTGTATGTGTCTGCGTGTGTGTGAGAGGTCATCTTCTGTTGGTGCTTTTCTTTCTCATTGGCCCTTTTACTGTACTATAAAATACCAATTAGTGCTTGGTGTGGGAAGACTGTGCTCACTTATGTGTTTTTCCAGATATACTAATGTAATCACTAAGATGGAGCATTACAAGAGAGAAAAATCCATATTAAAAATTGGCCTAGAGATGAACTATACAGTTGCGGAGGAGGCTTCTTGGAATGTAACCTGCAATATGTGCTGTTTCCTACTAGATTTCTCTCGCGTGAACATGGGCATTCATACGGCTTTAAAAATACTGAGAAACAAAGTAGACTTGCAGCATTTTTGTGGCTACGTCACAATGTTGAATCCTTCAAGTCGGAATGCTAAAAGGAAGCTGAGCGATGCTTCTGATGGAAGAGGTTAGTTACCAGTAATTGTCTGTTTTGGCCGTGTTCCCATAATTTCACATACGATTGCTTTAACAAAGGTAAACAAAGGATTACAGTTCTTTGATGTGAAACTACAAAATATTATCCAATACAGATAGGAATCCATTTTGAGTGTAAATCTATTGGTGTAGGCTTACTTCATAATTCCTCTTTGTTACTAGCTAAGAAATAGCAAATACAGACTGAAAAAAATACTTGGACAAGAACAGTCAACAGAGAAGAAAAAGAATAATTTCAAAATGTTTAAAGTAATTTTTTTCAATTTTATATGCCAGAACTTAATCTTTGATAAATGTGTTGAGGATCCCCAAGTGATTCTCTGGTCCTGAAATGAATCAGACCCTATGTTTCTCCATGTCCCCTTCCCCAGTTTTATAGCTGTGTGGTCTTGGGCAAAGCTTGTGTCATGTGATAAATAGATTTATATTCATCTGCGTGTTTATGTACGAATTACTTTACCTTTAGGAGAGGCCGAACTAGTATCAGGATCTGATGTAAATGGGAGCACAGAATCATTTGAGATGGTAATAGAAGAAACTCCAGTGGATTCTGCAGTTAAGCAAAGCCTTGAAGGTAAAACCATGACAAAATGCTTGTACTAAACATTTTCAGTCCAATAAGATATCTTTGTTTTAAGGGTTTGAAGACAGTGTCATTTGCACTTGTTGTCCCAGACAATCAACACTAACTGTTCTTCCTTCATAAAATTCAGATTCCCTTAAATCTTCGAGCAGTTTGGTAGAAGAAACATCTTAAAAAGTATGAAAGGTCCAGTGGAGCCTGATCTGAGATGACTGGTTCTGGGATCAATATTCTTTGCTTTGTCTTTTCTTAAAGTTTGATTGTCTCTTGGTTTTATCTTTCTAGTACCCACAACAGAGCTTGAGTGGGTTCCCCTGGAATTATGCTTTGGCATTCCACTCTTCAGCTCTGAGTTGAATCAGAAAGTCTGCAGAAAAATTGCCACTCATGGGCTGTGCAGAAAAGAAAGGTGAGCTGTAATTTATTAGCTACAAGTTTAACAGGTTGTATGTGTTATGTCCAGAGCTTCTGCAAAAATTACACCTACAACTTGATAACTACAGGAGTAGAACTGAGCTAAGGTGCATAGAGTACCTAATTCTAGTGTGTAAATTTGTTGCTTTTTGGCTCATAGATAACAGTTATAATGTATAAGCTAATAGCTCTTAGTTTTGCTAAGATCTGGCTTTTAGTAGTTTCTGTGATGTGCAAACGTATTCTTTGTAGTAAACTGTCTATGACCAGATCAGGAGAGAGTGTAAATTGGAATGACTTACTACTCATTCCCCCTTCCTAGCTTAGCACAGGTTTACTTTCTTCTTAACACGTCCACCCCTGTTCCAGCTGAAGCTCGCTGGTAATACTTTGATGTAAAATGCATTTAGCCTTTGTTGAAACTTTCTTCACTATTGGTGTCTTACTTACTAAGTTTAGTTGTGGCTTATGATCAAGTTCTGATTTTTACTGTAGCTTTTCTTCATGAAAGATTGTTTTTTCAACAATGGGATTCTTTGGTTTGCTTTTTTTGTTTGTGTTTTTTTTTTGTGTGTGTGTCTTTTTTCTAGGCTGCTTGAAAACATGACTTAAGGATTTTATTATAGTAGTTGACCTGCTTCTTAATAGTGTGTCACTTATCTGCTTCTAAGAAGTCATGTTACCAGACTGACCTAGACAAGAATGAGGCATGATAAAGTCTAATATATTAATGAGTCTTATGTAAAGCAGCGTTTTTCAATTGCCATCGTTTCACTTTAGTACAATGTAAATGATAGGGAAAATACCATTTAGCTGACTAAGATGAGATGAGTCAAGCACTTCTTCAGTGATGACAATATTGTCAAGCTTTCTGTGTGAAGAAAACTTTGTTGCATGACATTAACAGCTACTAAAATTACTTGTGAGCAAATTATGGTGGTAATTTACTAGGAAAAATTGCGCATCTTGGACATAGCTTCTTCTCTTTTGTTTTTGCCAGCCTCCAGAAACTCCTACATTCCAGTAGAAAGCTGTCTCTTCAGGTCCTTAATTTTGTTCATTCATTCCAGGTAAGGAGCAGTAATCCAGATGTAAATAATTCTCTATGGTCTGTCATCCTTTTTTGCCCTCCTGCTTGCAATTCTTGGCTGTATGGAAACACACATGGTTTATTTGCTTTTTCTTTTAATGGTAACTGTATTAAGAGCACTGTCAACCTCATTCTACTAATAGCAGGAAGTCAGTGCTTCCCTGCCCCTTTTCTAGCCTTTTTTAGTACTTGTTTCTTGGCTTCTGTGGTTGTACCTTGTGTGTAATGAGTTTCACTGTATTTTACGGGATTTGCCCAGCGAAACTGTTTTTTGCTCCCGTGCTGTAACATACGTCTACTCTGCTGGTTACTTGGATGCTTCCCTTATTAGGGAGATTGACTGCAAGCCATGGATGTACTAATCTTTTGAGACTTTATCTGCACGTTGAATCAACTATGTTCCATTAGGAAAAAAAAAGATGTATTTAAAAAATAAAAAATGTATTTCATACCAGTTACTTTTTGCAGTTGTCCTAAGATCCTCTAGAACTTGAATTAATATAAATATGTAAAACTACATTCTCTAGGAGAATTTTTTTTGTAGGATCAATAGAGAATAGGGGTCTTGCATAGCAAGCAAGGAGGAATGTCATATCTGCAGCCTCCTATAATTCTGCATGGAAATCTATGCTGCCAAGGCGTGTCCATGTGTAACATGGAATCAATTTAGCTTCTTATATATTAAGATACTTTTATCTAAAATTCCATATTTTCAATAAGGAACTTGCAGGTTACTTGATGAGGTAGTGTTATGGATGGTGTGACCCTGAAGCAACTTCCTCATGAAAACATTGGGAATTCCCAGTAGGTTAGAAGCCTTGAAGCCATTGATCAAACAGTCTCAGGTGACTCCTGTCGTAATCTCATAGATGTTACCTCTGAGATATGCTTTTCTTGATGATGATCTGCATACAGAGGAAAAAAAGATTTTTTTTTTTTTTAATTATTATTTTTTAAGCTGAGAAAACCAAACTTCTGGGAAATAAACCTGGATCAAATCGATGCCTCCAAATATACGTGTAGCTCTTAGTACAGTACGGGATAAATAGCAGTGCAGTGACTGTTGTGAAGATTTTAGAGCTTTACTAACATTTTTCTAGATCTTTCTTTCAATTTTAAACCTCAGGCTTTCCTGAAAGTTTCTTAGAAGCCAAATTATGCATCCACAGATGCATCTGAGGCAGCTGTATGTTTATTTCAGGCTTCCTCTTGTTTCTTCTGGTTTTACTTCTGTAATGATTTAGTATTTATCAGATTAAAGTAACGTGTGTTATATATACATGAAGTATATTTGCAGACTGGATTTTTTTTTTTTCCTTAAGATGCTATTTTCTCTTCCTTTTGCTTTTAGGAAGGTATTTCGGCACTGGATCAGCTCCATGATGCTGGTTCTTCGAGTTCACTTTTGCAGCCTCTTTCTGCAGACATGGGTGTTCCGCTTCCTGCCAAGAATCTCATGTTCAAGGAAGGTGTATTATCTGAATGGAACGGATGGTCTCCTTCCTCAGTTTTTTTCAACCACACCTAAGGAACAGGTCAAATAGGGATTCTCATGCATTGATCACTGAATGCCTTTCTTCTATTATGGTTAATTCCTAGTGCCAACCACTAAGAAGTGTACTGCTGCTGCAGCGTAACCCATGTAAAAGTAGTGTTACAAAAAAGTGTTGTGTTGCAGTATTGGGGAAGTGCTTAAACTGTCTAGAACTTGTACTCATTACTGCATATCTTGCTGCAACAGAGAGCTTTTTAGATGTCAGCACTATTTTTATCTTGAGACAATCTTTCTTTTATAACTAAACATGCCCTTTCTAAGCTGATGATTGTTAACTTTCTATGCTGTCACCACAAAATGGCAATAGTAGTTTTCTATGTTCGTTACTCAAACATAAATTCTGTTTAGTTTTGTACTGTATTACTGAAAATCTTTCTGTATAAAGGTAAGAGATTTGGCTCTTCCTCTGAAAGCTCAGTGATACCTACTGTTTAAAAAAAAACTGGTATCATGATGTTATGGGGCATTAAGACTTGTTGAATTCTGTAGTTCAGCTTAACCCTGAGGCCTTGACAAATCAGTACAGTGGGAAGCGATTGGATGCTTACAGGAGGCTCAGTTAGTGCAAGACTTAAAGGCCTCTTGATGGCTTAAGGTCGCTTTGAAGATAAGTGGTGCACTTTCATCTCTGGCAGAATTCAACGGAGGTGAGGAATTATGGAAGGGCAGAAGCGGGCAGATGTGTTCATGGGATTCTTCATGATAAGATTTGTCTTGCTCTTTGTATAAAAACAGAAGTGTCTGAGACTTGATCACGCTGGCAGTTTGAACCTCATTGTTATCTGAAGCTGGCGATGATTGCTGCAGGAAAACTGGTGTAAGTTGAGTATAAAGTAGATAACTAGGTCTGTCTTGTTGATTAATATTTGAAAGAACAGAGCTTTTGATTTTTCACATGACAGTTGTTAGCAAAGAGAGTGTAGGCAGAGACTTCTGAATCTGCTTTCCTTGAACAGTTGTTGATTACGGTAAACATTAGCAGTAAGCTGTTTCATCTAAAATCATGTTCTGGTTCTGTTTGTAGGGGATGATTTTACATAGTATGATTTCACTTGGTTTATATTAGATGTTAACTTTTTGCCAGCTTAAAAGAAGTCTGTCCCATTTAGCAAATGAGGAGAACAAGAGATGTAAAACATGAAGACTTTTAATGTAGCTGTCTGAAGTACTCTGCCAACTCTTCTTTACTGGAATTGCCTTGTTTTGAACAGTCATAATTACAAATGAGACTTAACCATCCTGTCTTTACTAGTCTACAGTATGTAATGGACCAAGAATCTGTGGTGTACATGGTGCTGTACAACAGCAAGGAGAAAAAGGGCAATGTTTGGGTTTGTATCCTGTTCTGTGTGGCTGTAAGGAAAAGAAAAAAAGCCAGAAGTTTGAAAAGGACAAACATACCACAATAGGGTAATGCAGTGGCTTCAGTTACAACGGTGAAAATTCCTTTCTTTTTTTCCTTTGCTTTGTATACATTCCTAAAGTGTAAGTGTGGGACTTGCACTTTAAGAAACTGGAAGTCTGTAGTACTTCAGATTGCTCAGTGCTGCTTTTTTACATCTATTTTAGTTTTGTATTTTACCAACAGCAGCTGAACATAATATTCTGTGTATATTAACAAGCTGGGTTATCTGTCTGAAGCTGATCACTTACACTACAGTGATTTTTGTACTGGACGGGCATACTCTCCATGGCATTTTCAATTAAGTTGCCTTATTTCCTTTGAAATAAATTAAAATTGGAATTGGATGTCAATCTGCTAGAAATGGCAGAAGAAGCATTTACTGTGAGAATTGTTCTGTGAAGGTTAAGCTAATATCTAGCACTCTAGAGGAACTAAGCGGTAGGCGATGGCTTAACACTTTCAGTTCTGTAGATGTTACTTTCAGTGCTACAGTGACCTGTAGTAGATGAGCTAGTTTGGCGTATTGTACCGAATTTTTGCCATGCGCTGTCTATACTAGTGTGTAAAGTGACGATAGCACAAGTTGTATGGAAGTTTGAAAATGGATAAAAATTTCTTGTTCTCACTGCCTGTTCTTCAGTGTTACTAAGTGAAGGATAACCTTTGTTATTAGGTTGTTAAAAGTAAAGTTTCTAAATAAAAGTAGCCTGCTCTTCAGAGTTATTTAATACCCATACTACTGTTTGTTAATGCTGAGAATTTCAGATACGTTACAGATTTTTAGAACTCAAGCCAGTCTAATTTAGGTGCTTCAACACTAGTTTAGGAGCTTAAATGTTCAAGTCTGCGTATCTGAAGTTTATTGAAGAGATGATTGCAACCAAAGAAGTCCATAAAATACCTGAAACTCAACTACAGCTCCAGTGCTTGGGATGGTCCAGAGGCTTTACTCAAAGTATGTGACTTCTGTTTTAAATATGGTGTAAAAAATAAAGATCTCAAAGATCTTCATACCAAAAGAATCTATTTTATATTGTATTGCAAATAAAGACAAGTTAAATCCATTTCTTTTCTTCAGGTAGTTTTATTGACAGTGGGGGAAATCACGTTGCACATTGAAAAGCTGTTTCAAGTTTCTGTCTTCAGCAAGGCTTTTATACTTGCAGAAGAGAGATTGGTTTTTGTGCTTTGGCACAGCCCAAGTAGTAGTCAGTCTAGATGGATATACTTGAAGCGGTTCAGGAGCCAACTATAAAGTGTGTTATGTTTGTTTTCAGGTTTTTTAATCACGAGTTATTTCACCGTTTTTCTTCCTATTGTTCTCAAAATTTCCTTTATTTTTGTTGTTCAGTGTTCCAAACGGTTTGTATTTTGAAGGTTTCAAAGTACAACTGTAGCTGAATGCAGTTGGGCTCTTCGAGTGTGACATTGTTAATATTATACATGGAATTGTACAAAGTCTGTATTCAGTTAAATTATTGGCACATGTAACAAATGTTTACAAATAAACTGGTGTAGGTCAAACCATGTGCAGAATCCTTCACATACAGTACTTCTCTTCTTGGGCACAACACTAAAATGTCACTGTCGCTGTAGTGCTCGAGTACCAAATGTCGTCCAAGTTTCTCTTTCCTGTATACATGTGATTCTGCAGAAATGCAGTTTTGTCCATGGAAACTCCTTACTTTAGTTGTCGTCTTCTCCATGCCATATGGTTAACTGCTAAGGAGAAGAGAAAGTAGAGGAAGTTGGTGTAAGTGCTATCTCCTTCAGCCACAGTTTAAACCTGTACTGTTTGATACTGGATATTTGAAGGCACTTGCAGATACGGTGTCTTACCCATTTTCTTTGAGTGAAGACATTTTTGGCTGGGAACTGGGAAGAAATGGCTGTTTATCTGCTTCTTTAAAGTAACCCAGGCTAAGGATTCATCTTAGCATTGTAACTGCAGTGAGTCTCACTTTGATTACAATAGAAAAAAGAAATACAATTCTAGATGGTGAAGGAAGCCTAATACCCTCCTTGGGTTTCATGGAATCATGGAATAGTTTGGGTTGGAAGGAACTTCTAATTGTCATATAGTCTAATTCCCCCTGCAATGAGCAGGGACATCTTCAACTAGATCAGGTTGTATAGGTTTAAGACTTCTTTTATTCTCTCTCAGATTTTCTTGAGTGTGTATATAATGATACATATTTAAATTTTTTTTTCTACCCCAAGAGCTTTTGTTCCACTTGAATACCCCAGATGCTTGACTCCGGCTTTGTTATTGTGATAGACCCCTTTTGGACTACAGTTGAAATGTGTCTGGTTTTATCATTTGGCATTGAAAGCTAATACTAATCCTCCTTCCCATCCCCTGCAACAAACCCAAGCTTTTTTAATGCTTCTTGTAGAAGGCATGGGGTGACTCAGATCAAGGTCACTTGCTTAGGATCTACTTGGTACAAGATGCCTTTTGGAAACTGGCCTTCTGGTGAGCTGAAACTGGGCCGGCTTTAGGAACTGAGCTGGTCTGGGAGACATGAAGTACTTCTGGGGCTGCAATGAGGTGTGTAGCTCAGGGTTCTGTTTTGCACACGTGGAACGGATGTGCACAGGTGATGCAAACTCCAGTCTGTCTTCAGGAACATGAGCTTTAGGGATGCAGGTGAGTCCTTGCGTCCTTGGTTCTGTTGTTAGGTGGTTCTGCATAGCTTCACAAGAATGAATCCAAAGAACTGCTATGTGAATAGGATAATGGAGGCATTGGTTCATGACAAACTTAATAAATGCTAATGTTGGATTCCTGCAAATCAATGGAGACCTAACTTGTTTAATTGTTGTCTCTATGTTATGAGTCTTTGTCCTGCATCTCTTGGCTCCCCCCCCATCCATCCTTTGCTTTTCCCTCCAGCCTCCCAACTGCTCAGACATGGAGCAGTAGTTTTCTTTAAGCGGAATTGTGAGAACCTCAGAATAGGTGCACAGGTGACCTGTGTTTTCTCCTAACATTTCTTTACCACAACAATATTACTTTGTAAAATTGGTTATCTGTTGGTGTTTTTTTTTCCTGCAATGGATAGAAGGACAAACTTTTTCTAGCAATTAAGACAATCAGGGACTGGAACAGGCTGCCCAGAGGTGTTGTGCAGCCTCCATCTGTGGAGGTTTTCAAAACCAGACTGGATAAAGCCCTGAGCAACTTTAATCTCACAGTTGACCTTGCTCTGAATAGGAAGTTGCACTGCAGGCCATCTGAGGTCCTTTTCAACCTCAGTTATTCTGTGCTTCTGGCTACAAAATGCATAAGGTAATTTTTATACACTTGTTTTTAAGCAGGGCAGGGTTGAATGCTAGATGAAATTCAAATTGTGGGTTTGGAGAGCGCTAGCATAGCAGAACATTACAGGCAGTAATAGAGCACAACACACTTTGGTAATATAGTTCTTTGCTACCAAGTTATCGGTGTTCAACCACATGGTGTTTGTGTGGAACCAAGTGAAGCAGTGACAAGAAAACTTGATGATAATGGGAAGGCTGGTGCTAGAGCCCAGGGCAGCAGTGATGCGCTGAGGACAGACCTCTGAGGAGGAGAGGGTGGACAGAGATGGGGGTGATCAAACACTACAGAGTGGGAGAGCGATGCTCCTGAGAATGGTAGCAGAGAGGCGTGTGGCTGTAGAAATGTAGAAGTTGTAGATGTGTTTCCAGGTCCTGTTTTACCTGCTGGTGTCTGGTCTGGGGGAATTTACTGCCCAGCCTGCATTCAGCCTCCTGAATGGCTTCTGTGGCCTCGAGCTCTGGGTGTGAGTTTTGCTGCTGAGGAAGGCACTGCGCTGCTTCAGCTGTGGCGCCCTGCCAGTTGTGAGTTTTGCTTTGTGTCTCTATCATGTAGATCAGTGCAGGAAGGTATTTTGGGGGTTACTGGGCAGCTAACCTGACTTCCTGACCTCACAGGTGGATGCTTTTTTATTAACTCTTCTGTCCTATTGTATTTGGTTTTTTTGTTTTTGTTTTTTTTTTCTTTTTTTTTTTCCCCTGTATAAAAAAAGAAATACTAATGAATTTGCTGCATCCTTTATTTCTAGATGTAATGCGCCTGTAGGAAACATCCTAGCTAAAAAAAAAAAAAAAAAGGCACTGTGAGAAAGTGTTCTCTTACAAAAAAAAAAGTTCACAAACTGTTTAACTGTGTCTTCTGAGTTGCTTTTGCACTGTAGGAATCAATGGTAATATCACTCAAGAACGGCAGTTTCTGTTTGTCTTGCTTCAACCTGTTTGCCGTTTTGTTTGGAATTGATAAGGGTTAAGTTCTTTTATGGCTTTACCATTGTAGGACCTTTCCTGTTTTTCCTGAGGTGTAGCTTTTGCTTGCTTTCCTTCTATAAACAGAAAAATCTGTCACGTTTCCAGTTATATCCATTTTCTTCCTGGTATGGTTTCTTTTTTTTTTCTTTTTTTACCTGTGGATTTTCATGCTGCAGCCTCAGCTTTTTGCCCGTACCTGGGTGCACATCCCTCTTGGGTGCTTCGTGCTGCACTTGTCGCACGAATTCAGAACCTAACCTTGGATCTCTGAATATGTCTTTCCTGTTATTAATAATGTTCACACAGGATTTTCTTTTCTAAAGCCTTTGGCAAGCTGAAAGCTTTTTTTCATTGCAGTTAACGAATAAAAAACTTATATGGGGGTGGGGGGACCTCTGTTAATTCTGTTTTTTGTCACAGTACATACAGATGAGCTTTTACCCTGGCCATGAGTTGGGTGCTTATGCAATCTGTCTGAAGTGTACCAATACTGCACGTATTGGTAGCTCTAAATATCTGTGAGTTATCTGAGAAGCAGCTGCTGAATTCAGATGTGGGCTCTGATGGACTGATTTGGCTTGGGAAGACACTGTCTGTGCCTTCAGTTCAGAAATGTTCTTCTTCAAAGGCTGTAGGACAGAGGGGTCCCCAGTCCTGGGAAGAGGGAGGTTTAGAAACAGCAGGAAGAATTCAGTCGGTCATCAGGAATAAAATGTTCCACATGACATCGCTGGTAAACTTGCAGTGATTTGAAAGCTGTTCTGCAGTGTGTATAGCCTGTGACGCGTATAGTAGGTATATGAGCCACAGGGTTTAGTGAATAGAGTCTTGGCTTGGCAGTGATGACTGAAAATACTCTTGTAACAAAAGGACTATATTCAGCTGGGATATGGAAATGAAAAGAAGCTAATGGTGAGAAGGAGGAAGGAAAAATCATCTAGGAAAAAGTGCTGGAAGAAAGAGGAAAGTGTCTAACCTGTTGTATCCTAGAGGTCAGTCTTACAGAATGAAGAAATGGAAACACATGTCTGTATTACAGGTCCTCAGGGACCGTTTCTAACTCCCAAAAAACTGAGAAGTTAGACACATAAATGAGAGGTGCTGAGAGTGTGAGAAGATTGGGAAGCAGGGAGAGGAAATAGAATTAGAAAGTATAGAATCATAGTATTCTGCCTTATTCTTTTGTCTTTCTGAACCCGTTGAAACAATCAATACGAATTGGCCCGGGTTGTATTTTCACCTGATACATAAAAACAAAACACATTTTGAAAATGAGTGATGAAAAATTATTTCAATCGTATTCTGGAATCATATGCTTGTTTAACTGGACTGTACAGCGTGAGCGATGCAGTAGGGCTTACCAGACTGAGGTTTCTAGACACGCAAATGTCTTGCCCTGTAGGTACTTCTTTTTCTACTGTCTTGACTTCCAGCAATAGGCAGCATCAGGAAAAACCAGTGGACTTGTGTTAGTTTTGGTTTGGTTTTTTGTTAAATTTTATTTTATTAAAAGTATTATTCAAGTGAATATTCTTTGCTAGTGAATGCTACTAAAGTAAGGCAGTTTTATGAAGGTAGCAGGTAGAGCTCTCCTTACTGGATAAAGAGACTTTGGAAAGTGGACTTGGTGAAAAAGTTACATGCAGAATACCATGTACATGTTTATAAAACTGTCTAAATAATAGGACTAAGCATTTGGCAAACATTGATACGAGGAATGACATTCATCAGTTGTAATTAACTTGTTGAGTCTGTAAGCATCACCGTATATGCCAGTGTCTTTTAGGTTAAGTATTAGCTTCAGGTTGGCCAAGTTCTGGTTTTTGAAGCAGAGCCAGGAACATCTGGGAGAAGGATGGGGTATAGGTCTCTGCTCCTCACGTGCAACTGGTTCACATTCATGTTGGTTTGTTCACTGTAAAGCCAACAAGGGCAGACTTACTCTGACTCGGTTTTCCTGGAGGACTTGAGTCCAGCTCTGGAAAGGTGGCTCAGTGCTGAGTAACTGTGTAGGACTGTCTGAGCAACCTCAGAGCCCTGGGCCTGAGACACCTTGGAAACAGGAGGAAGAATGTGATTTTAGCCCAATTCTGTTTATATAAGATTTTTTTTTAATTTTATAATTGTGTTTGGGAGGGAAGAAGAGTGAGTTTGAAATGTCTTTTTAATGTGCATAGATAGAAGGTCAGCATGGAGCAATCTTCTCTTTTGGACCCCGTAGTCCCAGGTGCCTGGCAAGTCTGACAGTGCTGGCACAGTCATTTGATTCGGAAATAAATTGGGATTTATATGCAGAAGCCAGATGAAGCTTAGTTTTTGTAGCATTCCTTGCACTTTTTGCTCTGCATTGATCCTGACTGGCAGTTTGTCTGGGCTGTCTCTGTATTTCTGATCTTGTGGATTACCAGATGGCTCTTTTCCTTGGCACTTGCTTCCAGGGCAGCCTGATAAAGTGGACTTCCATATATCAGGGTTTTTTTGGCTAATAAATATAAATTGTTTACTTATTTTCTTCATAGGACCAACATTTCTTGCCCTTTTCCTAGAGACCTGATTTTACAGTTTTACAGTTGCAGAGTGTGTCCCGAGGGGACTGAATAGATGTCAGTGATGAAACTGAAGGTTTATTCATGGTTACATGTGATAATGTTTCGGAAGGGGGTAGGAGATAATTGTGTTTTCGTTCCTACTCTTCAGAGCAGATGCATCTCAAATCCATTATTAACCAGGTGGCAGGGTCTATAATTGCGGTGCTTTCTGTGTTTGTCTTCAGGCTCGCTGTACAGGAGGTGAAGGTGCAGTGTGGTGTCAGTGAAGCAAGATAAAACAGTCAGTTCCTCTGGACAGGATGGTCTGGAGATTATTATTTGGCTTGAGTTCATGCATTGAAACAATGTCTTAGTCCACAGGCTCGACGTAGATAGAGTCGATGGAGCCAGCAGCTCCTGAGGAGGTTGCTAAGCTTGAAGTGAAGTGAGTTGAGCAAAGGCAGCCGTCCCTGTGCAAAGCCAGCAGCAGCAGAGAGCTTGGCCCTGGCTATAAAATATATACATGAGGCTGAATAAACACATGGGGTGCCTGAGTCAACCCCTGTTTATGGGGACCACCAGAGGGCAGTGAGTGAGAGAGACCAGGGTCCATCAGCTTGTGCCGAAGGAGATGCCTGCACAAAGCTGTGTGTGGACACCTCCGTGGGGTTGTGTAACCCTACACTGGAGACCAGCAAAACTGGAACTGGTTGGGAAAGTTTTACAAGTGGTTGTGAAAGGGAACTTGCTGAACTTCATGGGCCTGAGATGCCTGTATGCGTGCAATGGACCCTCTTTCCCTGCAGCAGAGAGATGTCTGTCGGGTGCTCGGTTGCTGCCCTGGACCAGGTGTGCCATCACTCCAAAGGGGTATGCTCTTCGCTGTAACTGAAATACTTATAGATGACCTTTAATGGTCCCTTCCAACCCAAACTTATTCCCTGAGTCCACGATTCTGTGATTCTATAATTAATGTAAATAGCTGGATATTATAGAAAGGAACTCCATAGCCCATCATTACCAAAAAAAAAAAAAAAGTTAAAAAAATTTCAGTATCCCACATAGAAGAATTGTTTATAGTCCTTGCTCTGATTTGGGCAGAACAGCTGCTTTGTTTATCAAGTGAAAAGTCGAGATAATGCTTTCTTAGGATGCAGAACAAACCGTTACTTTTCATAAACTAATTTTTAACTCCCAGCCAGTGGCACCACTGTCCTGCTGATACTGGAAAAGTACCGATTGCTGCCTGACAGGGTTTTAATAGGATGTGAACAGCAGGCAGGGTTTCTCCGACAGAGAGCAGTATTGCATTTTAAAAGTGAGAGACCAATCTATTGCAGAGAAGTGCTGTCTGCTCCCCCTGGCTCAGGAGTGAGAGCGGCTGCCCAGAAGCTCTTGATGTTTAGAAAAATGTACTTTTGTTATTCTAAACAGGCTCTCTCCTCTCCTATCCCTGGCTGCATCTCCATCTGCAGAGAGTGGATGAGCTGTCTGTGAAGGTGTTGTTTCTGACTGCAGCTCCTGGTTTGGCTTCTCACTTCTACTTCATCTTTGCAAGTGTTTGCAGGGCAGCAGTGGCTTCTCGCTGGGTTTAGGTGCGATGCCTGCAGCAGTGGTCCCCAGCTGTCCACTGAGGGCCCTGGGGGACATCAGCGTGGTGTGTCTGGCAGCCTGGGAGCCACATCCCCGCCTGGCTGATTACCTTATCTCAAAGACCAGTTTGTACTGCTCCAACAGCCCAGCTGCCAACTGGTGTGTGTGCCTGATGCCGTCAGGGTTGCCTACATCTGTGGGGCAAAGACCATTGCTCCCTTTGTGCTTAAAAAGGACCCCGGAACCGCTTCAGCAGCACAGCCCAAGCAGCTGTCCTCAAAAGGAGAGTTTTATCTCTGTATCCTACCCCCTTGGATCACCCTGTGCTGGTTTCACTGCAGCTCTCATAGTGGGGTGTGTGTTGGATGACTTATGACATTTGTAGACAGGTGTCCCCTGGACTTTGGGTTGTGCTTTTGTTTTTTGTTTTTCTGGGCTAACAGTCAGACATACAGATAGATAATAGTTCGTGGGAAGAGGGGAGGAGAGAGAGGAAGAAATGATTCTTAGTGTTTAGAGCTTATTAGAACTTAATAAAAAAAAAACCTTTAGAATTTTTAATGCTCTTAATAGATTTCCATTTGCTTGAGTAGAGAAGAGCTCAGGTGGATTTCTTAAAATATTTAGATGATCAGTTTAGTTTGATTAAACACTATGTGGTCTGTCACTGAAGAAAGTCGCCACGGGGGAAAAAAAAATCTCCCCTTCTGAGATCAATTAGTCTGTGCTGAGCTCAATTAGCAGTGCTGGTGAGATGATTCAAGGGAAGGAGCCTAACACCAGGGTACCTCTGGGCTTTTTGGACAACTGCAGGGGGGGAAAAAAAGAGTAGAAATAGATGGTACCATGCAACTGAGGGGACTCACAGGAATTTTATTGCTGTTGCTTTGCCATGTTGGGACTGCTGGGCCGGGATTGCTTTTGCCAATCCTTTCCACTTCATTTACTCCAGCTCTGCTGTGAAACCCACGACTTATTCTCTGTTACTATTCCAGCGCCTAACAGCTCTTTGGGAAGGGTTTTTCCCCACGGCAGAACTGCTTCATGTCTGTCAGCCTGTACCTTGCTGTATTCCTCCCCTTCCCACCCACAGAGCCCTTACCATGCTGGATGAGAAAGAATGGAGATGAAAAGCGTTCCAAGCTGCTTCTGAACATCTGGGGGTCCTGTCATTTCAGATGGCTTCAGAAAGGTCTGTGCAGGGACCCAGGGCTGGAAGGGACAGCTGGGCCACTGTGCAGCTGTGGATGCTGGGTGTTTAATAACCAGCAGAGAGGACTCTGATAGAGCTGCACTGCCTCTGTAAGAAGAAACTGTCTCCTGATACTCCTGTGTACTGATAACTGAGTCTATCAGAGCTACAAAGCTGTGTGGAGCTGTGACATTTGGAAGACTTGCTTCATAGAATCATAAAATGGTTAAAGTTGGAAGGAACCATACAGATCACCAAATTCCAGCCCCCCTGCCATGGCTAGGGCACCTCCCACTAGAACAGGTTTCTCAAAGCCCCATCCAGCCTGGCCTTCATACATGAGGAAAATTAAAACTGATGTTGGCGGAAGCCTTGCAAGGTGTTAGTAGACATGGAAGGTTACATTCGGGGGGGGGGAATGCAACAAGCTTTTTTTGTTTTATGTGGTGGACTGCTCTTGTTACGTGGTATTTGTGTTACTGAAATATTTCCAGTCATAACCACTATAACACTTAACTCTTCTAGACTAGGGTATTGAGTAGTGTTTCCAAGTTGCTTCTCTGCTGCTTTTCTTGTCAGTGAGATGCAAATCCATCATCACCGGCCTCGCTGAGGGGCTGTGAGGACTCACTGCCATCACCTCCACAAAACGTCTCATAGAGGAGATGGGTGCTGTAAAAGCATTTCTGTTGCTGCAAGTGCAGGGCAGGGAGCCTGGCTGCATTAGCTGTGTATTTGCTCTCCTGGAGCTGGTGTTTGCTGGGTCCTCAGGCCAGTTCTGCTGAGCTCCCTTCTGCCAGGGTAAAGCTGCGAGAAAGCCACTAGCTTAAATCAGGCTTATCTTAGGTCTTTGTCGTTTCCCCAGCAGGTTCAGTTCCCTTCCTTCAGAAGATTTCAGCAAGGCAGCAGGTATGGAGGCTGGAAGGCTCAGCAGCCTGCCTGACCTATTTAATAAGCCAGTCTAATACAATTAACTCACAGCTCATCAGGACTAGCTGGGCTTAGGTACGTTTCCGATGTGAGGACGACCAGCAGGTGAGTGGAGCAATCTTGCACCCTGTTGTTTGGCTGCTCTTGCATTGCCTGACTCCAATAAACTATCTCAGCATTGTGGAATTAAGAAGTGCTGCCCTTTGCAGGTGCTGTTTCATTTTGCCACCTCCAAGGTACATTGCAGTTTACTGTAGCCATGAACATCCTTGTTGTGATCGTGGAAGGCAGTGCAGGGCTCTGGGTGCTTGAGATGCAGTTCGTTACCCAATTCTTTCTGCGTCTCTCTTGTGTTGGCCGTGAGCTACAGTGGGTGAAAGGAATGAATAGGAGGATGGTTGACTTTGGATATTTAGAAATTGAAGGGGTTTGTTGGGGGGTCCCTGGAATGCCCTTGGTCCTGCATGTACAGACCTGCAGCAGAAACCACCTACAGCTGTCTGACCCTGATCTAGGCACTGATGTTTCTTTAGATAGTGAATGCAGTTAAAAGGACCATGGTAGATGACTTCTCTCCTTCTCCAAACAAATCTAAGGTTCCATGTAGTGAGGGAGCTATTATGCTAATCACAGTTGTGGGGAAAGTTTAGCCCTGTCTGCCTGCAGCCCATCTGCATTGCTGAGGCACAGGGCAGACTTAGGAAGAAATTCTTTTTGCTGCAGATCTGTATTTATTCATGGTAGCAGTTCCAGGCTTTATTATTATAACAGCACAGCCACCCTCCATTAATTCCTATTGTATTGCTGTGCCTGTCACACGGGGGCTTGAGGCTTCAGTGCTCAGCGTCTCGTGTGATGTGGGGAGCAGACTCTGGGCAGAGATTGCCATTTTGCAGGAAGGAGAGAATGTTTAAACAAAATGAAAATGGATGAAGGTCTTCTGAGGTTTGGGACATCATATTAATATTTAGAAACAGATCTAACTCTGAAAACTACAGTCATGCTGTGTATCAAGCAATTTTGCTGCAGGCTTATCTTTGCCTTGAGTGGGACAGAGAAAATGACTGTGACTTCATTGTGGCATTTTATTTGTAAATAAAAATGTGTAGGCTATCACTGACTTTAATAAGGCAGTATTTATACTGCTTATAGCAATGATTAAGAAAAACAAAACAAAACACTTTACCCATGAAGGCTGCATTTCTCAGGAATGACAACAAGGTCAGAAAGGTCTTGAAGCTGGCTCTGTGGTGTTTGTGTGGTACCTGCAGGTACAGTGTCAATGCTCTGGAAGTGATGGAGACCTTTTCCTGTCCATTTACCCCTTCCCTAGGTTACTGCCAAAACTTTTCCCAGGCTTGATTTAGCAGGAGGCCAAATGCAGATGAATGGAGGGAGATAACCACCCCAGGACACGTTCCAGCTTTGTGCTGCCTCTGCATTGGGCTGTGTCTAAAAAGCACTGAGCCCTGAAGGAATGAATTTGCTGTAGATTTGCAAACTTGACTGAACTTACAACTTTAATTGCCCAGAAAGATACTGGAAGGTTGTTGTGCATCCGCACAGCAGGGACAGCAACATCTTTGTTGTGAAGGGTTCTCTGCTGCTGCTGAAACCCAGGGGTCTGATGGATAATTTTGTGTGAAGGTGGTAGGCAAGTTGTATATGTGTCTGTGTAATGTGCACATATAGTGTCACATATGTGTTCCTTTCTTCTATCCCCTCTTTCCCTCCTCTGAAATGTCCTCTGTCAAATGCTTCTGGAGGAAATGCTCTCAGACTGGTGAGTCCCTGAGTGTGAAAAGCAGAAATGTCTCCTGCCTCATCTTCCTGTCACATACCCTCCCAAGGGGCGATCCACACCGTCCCTCTCCAGCAGATAGTTTTAAGAGACAAATCTTAAATACATACAAATCTTAAATTCATAGCAAAAGTTCTTTTTTGTCCCTCTGTTAAATTCACTAAAACTCCTGTACTGAAATACGGAAGGACAAAGAAGAATCATAGAATGGTTAGAGTTGGAA
>VZRU01015461.1:17129-28139 GCA_013398155.1 Pedionomus torquatus | reverse complement strand
CTTCCCTAAAATTATTTAAAAACAAAACTTTAAAAAAACTTGATTTGTTTTTTTTTTTTTTGCTTTGTTCTTGTGTGTTTCAAATTACAGAAGTTCCTGAAAGGGAAGTTTATTGGTTTCAGGTGCTATTTTGGGGGCTTCTTTAACTCAAAAAAAAAGGCTTTATTGCCCAGCCGAGTCCTGGCATTTGCCAGCCCCACTCTGCTTGTGGCATTTTGGTCCTGTTGGCATTTGGGAGCCCACTGGCTCATGCAGGCAAGTTGTCACACCTCGTGCTCTCCATTTATCTTTGCTGTGACTCATGTAAGGAGCTCATCATCTGCCTGAACTCAGTGACCTTGGCAAGACAACAGGGAAGAGAAACACTGCCACACCAGCAACAAGCAGCTGGGCAGAGTGCTGATGAGATTCTTACCTCTGGGCACATGCTTGGCCATCCCCAGGTCTAGGTTGGCCATGGCCAAAATCACAGGTGGTCAATGTCCAGATTGGCAACCAAGAGCAAAGATGATCATGGCTCAAGTTGGTCATGGCCTAGGTAGGCCATTGTCCACGTTGGCCATGGCCAAATCCAAGTTGGTCACGGTTCAGGTCCACCAAAGGTATATCATCTGGGTCGTCCTCAAGAGATATGGCCTTTCTTTCTGTGATCTTAAATTTTTGCCTTAGCAACTAATTACAACCACATATGATTTTGTTTTAAGGATGACAAACTTCCTTTATTCCTTGGGAAAAAAAAAGGTAATAAATTGCCTCATGAAGAAAAACACCTGAAGGCCTCACAGACAGAGCCTATGTCCATTGTATGGAAACCCTTCTACACCCATCCGCTCACTCATGATCGCCTTGAACACACACTGTTGAGGACCCACAAGACCTCAGCCCAGCCAGACCAGCTCCACCCCATTCCAAGATGTTCCTATAACACCTGCATGTCTCAGGAATGATGAGCGACCGAAGTCAACAATGAGATCAGTGGTTGGGTGTCAGCATTGTATGTTGGACTTGCTGTGGCAGGGGCACACAAGCCAAAGCACCCATCAGAGGTAGACTGAAGAGCACTGCTTTGGCATGGATCATGCTTTTGCCCGTGGCTGCCATGCCAAAGCCATCCAGTTCCATGGGAGTGACAATGCCATGCTGCTAGGTGCTCTCCCTCTCTCTCTTTTTTTATTTTTTTCTTCTAATGACTTGCATTTGACCTTTCAAACACCTGTTCAGCCTAAAACAGCTAAAAATACCCACTGAGCTTTGCATCTGATTTTCATACTGCAACAAAGCTCACTGTTTCCAGCGGGTTTTCTCATGTTTGGCAGGTTCTAGGATGGTTGACCTCTCCTCTGGTCAAACTCAGTGTTGATGGGGTTGAGAAATGGCTGGCTGCAGGCAGGGTTGCGCAGTCTGCCACATTGCATGGCCAGGGAGCTCCCTAAAAGAAGAAAGGGGGCATTATAGATGCTATAATGGGTCTGGGCATACATTTATATGGTGTACAACAAGCCCAAGGATGGTAGGACCAAGAAGACCTTCCCGCTGCCCTCGGGGAGGCCTCTGCAAGATGCCTGCAAGCCACTACCACTAGCCACCCTCCACTGCCCTTCCTACACATCCCAAACCTATTCCAGGTCATTTCTATGGAATTTTAAAATTAAGACCTAAAATGCTTAAGCTATCCTAACTCAAGACTCATGGGTTCTTCCTGCTGGGGACACCACTGTACCTACAAAGGCTTGTGCTATGGAGCCAAGAAGACCTCAGATAGCACAGCAATGTCTTGCTCAGCATTGCATGGCATACTGGGCCTGGACGAGGGCAGAGACCCTAGTGGGGATACAGGGCCTTTTCTTCTCTGATTTGATGAATATCTCTTTTCTGGCCATTTGACAGGCTAATACATTAATTTCCTGGAAGGGCACTGTGGGAAGCCTTTATTTTCGCAGCCTGGTGGGCTGCTGCTAATTAAAACATGCTTCATCTCAGTGCGATTATGGACATTGTGTGTCAAGTAAAAGATTTTTTTACAAAGACCTAATTATCTTGGATTTTAATTAGGGGAAATAAAGTTGGAAGATGATATGATAGCCATTCCCTTGGTGAGGGAATGCACACGGCAGCAAACCATGGCTTCCCTGAGCATCCTCGCCATTGCTCGTGCTGGCACACAGCTCCGGCTCTAATTGGTTCTAATTGGCATCTCTATAACGGGGCAGGCTGGAGGATAGCTGGTGAGGAAGGATGTGAAGAGCTTAGGAGCAAGAGCAAAGGGAAAGGGCAACGAGCGCTGCATCCCAGCATGTCCCCACACCACTGTTGCAGCCATCGGATAGATACACATGGTCCGTGTTAAAAAAATATAGGATTTTCTGCTTTTTTTCTGAAACCCCCCAAGCACCAGAGCTTCCTCTGAGCATCAATGCTCCTCTGATACCCACACATGAGGGTGATGGGTCCCCCAGACCTCAGCATGTGCTGGTGGGCACAACATCCCAGCACTCATCCCTCCCTGGG
Source organism: Pedionomus torquatus (assembly GCA_013398155.1). NCBI lineage: Eukaryota > Metazoa > Chordata > Aves > Charadriiformes > Pedionomidae > Pedionomus > Pedionomus torquatus. The sequence goes on along the minus strand of VZRU01015461.1, from coordinate 25,631 downwards.
CCGGCAGTGGCAGCAGAGTCCTCCCACCACCCAGAGCTGGGGGGGAAGAGCCATGAGCACCTGACATTAACATTCAAATTACAGAAATGGGTTTAAAAATAGGGTTTTTATGATAAACAAACTAACCTCATACAGGAAGTGAGCTGCAAATACTAAAAACTAGTATGTTGTAAGAGAGCTGGTATAGCACAGAGCTGCCCCACACAACTGAAAAAAAGAAAACACAACAAAAGAAGTAGTCAGGATTTTTAAAATATTTTCTTGTTTCCTTTTTTATGTTTTTCCTCCTGACATAGGGAAAAGGGGAGAATTGAGGAGAGGAAGGGCAGGAAGATCCTCTGCTGCTGGGGGATGAGATAATTCTCTACTCGTGGCCCCTAAATTAAAGGTAAAGCCTGGTGATGCGCAACAAGCTTCGCAATGTGAACCCGGGGTTTCAGCATGCCTGGACTTCAAAAAGCATTCGCTTCTGCTGCTTAAAAGGTTAAGCAGTTTTCCTACCGAAACCCTGAGTGTGGGCTGTGAAAGAACATGTTAATGAAGAAAATTTCCCCAAGGCTGCTCTTTTATTATCACCAAAGCCATCGAGTTTCAGTTTGAGTTATTTGTATTTATTTATAAAAACAAAGATTAAATAAGTAGAACGAAAACAAAAACCTCATCCTAATTTCTGAGCTAAGCCTGATTTATTCAAACAAAGAATTCCCCCCTCCTCGCCCCCGGCAGGTAGCCACGGGCTGTTTTCCCCTTTGCTTTGAGGGAAAAAAACACTGATTTACCTATGCGCTGCAGGTGAAATATATTTAAGGTTAAAAAAAAACCAGCCAAACCATTCAATTGCTCTTGTTGGCTGCAAAAAAATGAAGATTTGAAAGTCATCAGGCTTGCGGGTGACGGTGCAGCCGGCCGGGGCAGGTCCAGGCAGGGTCTGCCTGCACCCGGGATGTGCTGGCAGCACTTGCCCAGCCCAGCAGCAGCCCGGCCACTGGCTTCGGTGGGGAGGCAGCATCTGATTTAAGAGAGAAAAAAGGCATTTCTCTTTTTGTGTGTTTTCACTTCCATCGTGAGAGAACTGGTTAAAAGACACACCAGAAAGCCCTTCAGTGGTCTTGTAGCCTTTAACATGTTGTTTTTCTACATATTTTATGTTGTTGGCTTTTGTTATCAGTCTCATCTGCAATTTGTGGCCAATTCTGTCATGCTTTAGGCAGACATCTTGTTCCCAAAACTGTTTGCAACCTTTCAGCCACGGTACAGCCTCCAATACAGGCAGAGAAAAGCCACAGTGTAACGAGAAAAAGGGCAGATTTAACCCCAAAATGATCATTTGGCCAAATTTTTGTTCCAAAGGCAGGGATGAGCCCCGGGCACCGCTGGATAGTGCCAAGTCAGCCGCAGCCCGCCCGTCTGCTCTGCCCAAGCATCTTCACTTTAATTTGAATTATTTGCATTCCCCATCCCAGGAGAAGTCAGACCCATCCCTATGTAACCCTTTGGACATTTTCCCCACCCCGAACGGCATTTTCCACCGTATTTTCCCAGCCATCGGCATAAAGATATCCTTGCTGAGCCCTCCTTTTCTGAGCACGGTGTGGATTAAATCAGTTGAGCTGTTATTCACCACCGAAAACGAACACAGCCAATCTAGCACCTATTTGATATTAATAGTGAAACCAAAAAAGCAAATTAATACCACAGGATGAAGGCATTTTAAAAAAATAAAATGAAAGTCATTCAAGTGCCCGATAGACTCAGAGAGCAAAGCTGGAGTGTGGGAGCCAATTTCAGCCACAGCCAGGACACATAGACACGGGGGGCTAAAATTTGATGTTTTTTTCGGGGGTGGTTAAACTGAAAGGAAAGGTTTACAGCTGTGCCCCCCCCGGCGAGTTTGGCAGGGTTTATGACCGGGGCAGCGCAATGCTCTCCCGGCAGCCTAAAGAAGGGAAGTGATGCGCTGCATCCCTGGTGAACCCCTGGCTTTGAAATAACCAATTTTGGGGTTTTTCAAAGAATTAGCACACCCGGCAGGGCAGCCCGGCTGGGGGAGGAATGAGACATTGTGAAACCCAGCTCCTTTTCCTGAGGCTGCTGCTGCCGTCAGCGCCAGAGCCCAAGCCCTGCCCGAAAAAAAGCTTAAACGGTTTCCCAAAACAGAGGCGCCGAAGGGGGGCTTGCCCCTTGCCAGGTGCTGGCCACAATTTTGACCTCCCCAAAGTGAGGCACGGTTGCCGGCTGCCCTCCCAGGAAGGGCTGCCTTTCTGCACTGGACCACTGCAGCCCTGAGCCTCGGGTTCCCCCAGGATGGGTGGGGATGGGGCCCCATAGCCCCACTCTCCCCTGACCAAATTTACCCCCTTTTTACACCAGATATAAATACATTGTATTTTTTCAGCTAGAATATATGTGTATATATATATATTTTAAAGTCAATCTCTCAGGGCTCTCCCAATGCTCTCTCCACTTCCTGTGACAAAACAAAACATGCTTTGTTTGAAACTTATTCTTCCTCTATCAAGCACCAAGAAATAATGACCAAAACCACCCCAAAACCCCCTCACTGCACCCCAATAATCCTCGGCAGCTGCTGCTCCCTTCCCACGCCTTCACCCTGCAGACAGAAGGTGGACCTGGGCATGCCAGGCTGAAATAGCATCAGCTGGGCAAAGAATCACTTAGTAAGATATTTAATTCAAAATCTTGCCCGTGGAGGGCTGGATCTCACGCTGAAGGTGAATTTTGACTTCACTATTTTTGTCCTGCTGCTGTTCAAGTCAAACACTCCCCCTCTCCACGTCATTGTTTTAAAACTGGAGTCAAAAAGCAGCTAAAATAGGTAGGGTTCAATAAATTCGTATTTTGACTCACCCATTTCTCTGTGGCGTGATTAAACACCCCATCAGTTGCAGTAATATTTGCCGCTCAGCAAAGGGTAGCATAAACCCCACTTGTAAGATTGAGAATAAAATCATTTTAGTTTGACTCATGTGGAAAGAGTGAAACACAGGGAGTGCCCTGAAATTGAGCTACACACCAGGCTTGTAGAAGAAGAAAACAGAATATTAAACAATTGCAGCCACTAATTTAACAGCATTTCTAGGCAGCCCTGGGCTGCAGGCTCCCCCTTTGCAAACAGACAGGGGCTTGTTGCTGTTTGAGCATCCTTTGGGCAGCCAGACAAAAGAAGACAGGGAAAAATGAACTTGTGGCCGAGCTGATTTTGCTCCATCATAAATTTTCAAATGCTGGTTGGGCTGTTAGGAGGGGGATCGCCTCCTGCCTGGCTGAGAGATGGATCTTAATTGAAGCCAGTAAAATGGTAATAGCTGGCTTCAAAATGAAATCCACCTAGAAAATCGTATGGGGACTTTCAGGCAGGTTTGGCAATTTGCCTCTCTGAGAATTAATCTGAAAAAAAAATATTAATAAATGAGTCCCAGGGGGAGTTTTGGGGGCTGGTTGCTGCAACGTACTGGGTGAAACTTAAGCCTGGAGAGCAGAAAATGGGAGTTTTCTGTGCCCTGACCCCCAGCAAGGAGGTTTCCCAAGGGAAATCCTGTCCCTGCTCCAGCAGGATGGCTGGGAGGGAGTACTGATTCCCTTTTGTGCTGCAAGCTCCCAGCATCCCTGGCCCACTGCCTGGCTCAGACTCTCCTCGCCGCCTGAGCCAGGCAATGCCAATCTTTTCATCAAAGCTCGCTGAAAACAAAACTGAGAAACAGCTTGTGGTTTGACAAGAATGTATTTACATAAAAATATATATTTTAAAAAACATTTGAGGATGGTGAGAGAAGGTGCTCGCGGTGTTTGTGAGGTCCCTGACATTTAAGTGAGGCTCACTGAGCGTGGCAGCCTCACGTGTTACCCACGCTGAGCCCCACATGGGAGCCAAAGCTCCTCCTCAGGCCTGGCTTAAATTTAGAAAGGCTTTTTTACTATCTCCCCATCACATCCATCATCCCTTGTCAGATGGGACAAATAGAGGTCATCAGGAGCAGCAAGGAATTAACTCCCAGGCATGCATCAGATAATAGCGCTGCATCCATTTCCTTACATTCCAGCCCAAAAAGCAAGGCACTGCTGAAGTAAAAACAACCCCAAAACCCCAGCCCAAAGCCGTGCTTTCGGCAGCTCTCCTGCTGCCAGCCACAGCGCTTTCCTCATTTGCTCAGCACCATAATGGTACACATCAAATACAAATATACTTGCATTATTTGCAAGGCTTGTGTTTGCTTGCAGGCTTTGTTTTGATCTGCAATCTGTTTGCAAGGTTATATTTATTTGCAATGCTTGTATTTGTTTGCAACGTTGGCATTTATTGGCTAGGTCTGGGTTTGTTTGCAATGCGTGTGGTCGCTTGCAAGCACCCAATTCTCTGCTTTCCACGGAAAAAAAAAAAAAAAAAATGGAAGGGTGAGAAGGTGTTGCTGGTTCCTGGCAAGGCAAGTGGAGGGAGGCGTCACCTGTGCCTGCTGCCACCTGCCCCTTGAATCGTGGGAAGCCACCGGCGAGCACCCTACCCTGGCTGTACAGCCCAGTGGTTTCTTTCAGCAAGGCTATTCCCTCTTTTCTGAGTCATTCTGAGATCGCTTGACATCTCTAGCTCGCAGGCAGTGAAAATACGCCTGTAGAGCGCAATTTGGCGGAGCAGGTCGGTGCAGTGGCACGCGCCAGGCACGCCGCACCATCTGCCGGCACGGGCTCCCTGCCAAGCCGGCGGCTGGGGCTCCCTGCGTCCCAGCAAACGCCTGAGGTTGGGCAGCAGTGCCTGCAGATCCTCAGGAGCAGCACCGAGGGCAGGGACGTACAAAGTCAACTTTGAAACTCTCCCGTCGAGCGGCACCTCCAAGAGCCTGAAGGGCCAAAACCCTCGAGACCTGTAGCCACAGCTTTGCGCTCAGCAACATCCCACACCCCTGGCATCATTCCTGTACCACTGGCATCTGTGCCACTCCCCCAGCATCCCTCCCACACTCACGGCATCCATCCTGCACCGCCAGCATCCCTCCCATACTGCCAGCATCCCTTCTGCAGCCCTGGCATCGTTCCTGCACCACCAGCATCTGTCCTGCACCAGCAGCATCCATTCTGCACTGCCAGCATCCATTCTGCACTGCCAGTGTCCCTTCTGTACCCCTGGTGTCATTCCTGCACTCCCAGCATCCCCTCTATCCCTCTCACACTCCCAGCATCCCTTCTGCATCCTTGGCATGCCTCCCACACCCCCAGCATCCATCCAGCACTGCTGGCATCCCTCCCATGCAACCAACATCCCTTCTATAGCCCTGGCATCCATCCCGCACCCCCAGCATCCCTCCTGCATCCTCAGCATCCCTCCTGTACCCCCAACATTCTTCCTGTACCCTGTCTTAGTGTGGGGAAGTGCTCCCCATCCCAGAGGACTTGTAGACTGCCCCAGCAAGACCTTTCGTGAAGGGGCAATGATGCTCCCAGGAGCTGCCAGGACCAGGCACTTTGGGAGAACTTTGGGGCAGCGGGTGAGGGACGCCAGTGCTGCTGGCCCTGCTGAGATCTCTGCCTTTGGTGGGCATGGCTGCCTGCAACGCCCAGTGGTGAAGTGGCTCTGGTGGGGATTTGGGATGCTGAGCCCAGAGAAACTGGTCCAAAACACTCATTTCAGACACAGATATGCAAATAAATGGTGTATCAGGCTAAATCCTCCCACTTGGGGTCAAATCACAGCCCATTATAGAGTGCTGTTGCACTGCTCCCTGGTCCCTTCCCCGTCTTGTAGCACAAACGGGAGCAGGGCAATCACAAGAACAGGGGCTGCCTTCAGCCCCAAGGAGAGCTGATGGTGGGCCCAGAAAGGTCACCCTCCCCAAAGCCTCTGGTGTCCATGCTGGGCTTGAGCACTCTCTTGCTTCAGATACTGTGAAAAAGTACTTGCTCAGCACTTCTGCTGTGTCGGCTTAGCTGCTGGAAGCTACAAATCACATCTGTCAGGTCGGGAACAGGGCTCACTGGCCTCTTTCCACCCATATTTATTATTATTGCAGGATAAAATCCTTGCCAGCAGGAAAACCTTGCAGCAAGCCGTCCAAACCCTCTGCCTCAAGCAGGTGCCAAGCATTCAGCCTCCTGGTTTCAACCCTAAGCCTTGTTGCCGCAGCCTTTCTCAGCGGAGCATGACTTCGGTGCGTAGCAACAGCGCGGCTGATGCAGGCCAAGCAAACAGCCCCCATTTCCATTTCCACAGCTCCCATCCCAGCAAAACCCAGTAGTGCTGGTGGCCCCTTGGGCACCCACACTTAATAAAAGGCTTTTTATTCAGGGCACCAAGAGAGATATCATCCTCGAGGTTGGGCCCCAGAAGGGTGCAGTGGCAAGAGAGGGGCAAGTATTTTGGGATACTAGATAGGAGTTTGAACCCAAGGAGTCCAGTCCTGAGCCATCAGTTTGACTCTGGTAACAAAAAAGCTCAAGCGTAGAAAATATTCCTACACGTAGGAAGGACAGATGGCAGCTACCTCAAAAGCATCCACTTCATATCACCAGGATGACTTGGTGATACTCTGTCCCTCTCTGTCTCTTTCAGGGCTTTGAAAAAGCACTGGGGTTTGAGAAATATAGGTAGTAGAAACCAGTGTGTCTCCATCAGGACCCGCAGGAGGCTGCCAGTGAGAGCACCAGCACGGTGAGCACCAAACCTTACCCTGTCTGCATCCAACCGAACCCCAATAACATGCTGATGTGAAAGCCTCGGCACTGTGGGCATTCAGAGGTTGTCTCTAATGAGTAAGAGTGAAATCAGTGCAAAGCTCCTAATTAGAGGCGTGCTCTGTTGGCACATGTGGAATGGGATTGCATCGGGGTGGGCAACGTGTGGTATTGCTGGCTGCTCAGATAGACGTCTGGCCTTCCTGGTTCCCAATTTCACTCCTATTTTAGCAGCCACCGTGGTGAAGCTGAGGGTCAACCCAGCCTGGCATGAGCTGGGGTGGATCCCTCCTGCTGCTGCACTGGGAAAAGAACGAAAACACTGAGAATACTAAAGACACGTTGAAAAAAATATTCTAAAAGTATTTTAAATGTTGAAAAACGGTGAAGATATTGAAGACATTGAAGATACTGGAGGAGCTGCTGGTGCGGAGCCGCGGCCGGGCCATTTCTTTCTAACCAACCCCCCCTGCAGCTCTCGGCGGGAACTGCCCTGAGCAGAACGTGCTGGAAGCAGAGTTCTTCCAAAACCAGACCCCCAAACCCACCAAATAAATCAAAACTGGGTCCGGCTCCCTCTTTTTTTTTTTTTTTTTTTTTTTTTTTTTTTTTTTCCCGTTGTCAAAATAATACATTTTTAAAATTAAAATCCCAACTGGCTAAATTTATACATCTATTTATAAGGATGTGTGCTGCCTTTGTATGTGAGAAACGCCTGGTTGTCTTAATTAATGACAGTAATTGGAGCAGAGGTTGCAGGGCTGATGAAGCACAACTTTAAACAGGAATAAGTGAAACCTCAAATGTAAGCTGCTCCACATTTTTTCCAAGCACACCAACACGCTGCCCAAAGTCCCTTATTTCAAGACTTTCATCAGAAGAAAATAGAGTACTTGTGTATAATCAAAACTAATGGGAAAAAAAAAATATTATATATATATATATAATCTGGCAAGTTAAGCGAACCAGAAAAAATGCATCCAAAGAACAACGACTGCATTTCCATATGATTAAAAAATACATATATCTGAAAATATGTGCATTAGAAAATACTTCTGTCAGAAGATATGTATCAGAAAATAAAGGGAATAATTCACGTATCTATCAGAAAATGAAGGGAGTAACCCAGTAGAGTGCACCATTTCAAACAGGACTCACAGCCTGTGGAAATTCATAAAAGACGAATAAATCTGAAGGAAAAAAACAGATTTTATACTCCAGGTTCCAAGGTCTTTCCCCGTTTTGGGATTATGGGCACAGGACCTGTCTCTGGCTCACAGAAGAACGAGCAGCCAAAGCTGGACAGGCTTTGCTGAATTATATNGAACGCGCCGTGGCAGGAGGTTTCCAGCCAGAATACACCCCTGCACAGCTCCTGGCAATGACCTCTGGCGTGGCAAGTCAAAGTGATGCTGATGTCTTTACTCGTGGTTTACAACCCCAGATGAGAGGGGAGCAGGGCACGCTGTCACCTGGCACTGGGAATGGCAACATAAACCCAGCCACAGAAAATACAGAGTTGGCAACCCTGGAGTTACCCAAACTGGGGCTGGGTATGGCCCTGAGCCCCCTCAGGTTTGCCTGGAATNCCCCCTTTCTTTTCTTTTAACTCTCTGAGAGCTGAAATTCCCAGGGAATGTTGGGTTTGGAAACCTGGTGTCACCAATCTGCACCCAGCCCTGGGGCTGCAGCATAACTCAGGCACTGGAGACCCCCGTCGGAGTCCTTCCATCACTGCCAACCCTACCACCCCCAAAAATTGGACAAATCGCTTTAGTCCTGCAGGCACCATTAACCCTTTTTTGTCAGCACAATGCAACC
>VZRU01015461.1:0-12224 GCA_013398155.1 Pedionomus torquatus | reverse complement strand
AAGGTAAGGAGCTCCCGTGCGAGTTCTTTCCCCATCCAGGTGGTTCTCCCAGCTCGATGCCTCGCGGGATGTGTCGGGTCCCCCAGACTACCCATCCCAAAGCCCAGCCACCTGTCCCGTGGAGACACTCACCCAGACCACGGCTGCTTCCCCACACCCTCCGGAGCAAGCGCCTGTGATGAGGAGAGAAAATGTCAGAGCTGGGTATGTTTTCATGGGAATGGATTAAAAAAAAAACGAAAGTGCTGGCTGCAAGGGCACAAATGTCACTGATTTCCCACCATTAAGCAATGACCAAAATAGGAGGGGAAAAAGAAGCCAACCCCCTCCTTGGTCCCTTCTCCCAGCAGGACCACTGTACTCCTACTGACTCACCCGGGGGCTGCTGCCTCCCCCCGTGCCACCAGCCAGCCCAGCAGGGTCTGCTGCCTTTTTTCATTTATGCTGCTTGAAAAAACTCTTGTGCTTCTTGCGTTTCAGTGAAGGACCAGGGAATCATCCCTGGAGAAAGGAGAGCTCCATTAGTGGTAACAGGACCACCAGATGCAGGATCCCATCTGTGGATGTTTTGCTCCAATGGCCTCCAGGTTTCTGCTGGCACAGTTTTGTGCCTCAGAGTGGAGCTCGGCTGGGGCTTTCTGCTGGCTTGGGTGCTGGTGGCAGGCATGTGGGAAAGAATGCTCAACCACAGGGGCTTTGCTCCAGGGATTCATCCCTGTGCTTCCTCCACTTCCCCTTTTACAAGCATTTAGTGACAAGGGTTTAATATCATCTTCTCTGGGGAAAGCCCACAGCCCGAGCCTGCACAGTTTCTGCTGGAGTGGCATTACTGCTTAACTATTAAGCATTAATGGAAATAATGGGGGGAATGTTGGGGAAACAAAGGAAAGCTAGGCTTTAACATCCTTCCCCAGGCTGCAAGAGCAGTCTATACACGTAAAGGACAGCATGTATCCTTAGAGAGGGTAAAAAAACCCTATCAGCCAGGGCCAGTTGTAGCCCATCAAGTGCAGTCTCCACCTTCCCCTGCTGGCTGGGGTACCAGCATCCCCTCTGGGCGCACAGCCACCTGCTTCCCAGGCACAGGTGTATTCTCCCACAGCAAAACCCACGCACAGCAGTTTCCAATGCCAGCACCAAAAGCTGCGCACAGACGCCCTGCACCTCCCAGACCATAACAAATCCATCCAATGTCCTACCTGGCTTCTCCTCACTGCAGCTCCCAGCCTGGGATGTGCTGATGGGTTTATATAGCCTCATCACCCCCTGCCGAGATGTGGGGAAGGGAGAGTTTCCCATGACTGATGGGTGCTCCCACTTCTGCCAAAGCAGCTGGCTACACCCATTGGGAAAGACTCAGGGTTTTTTCCCATTGGAAAGAGCCTTTGCTGGGAAAGGTCTCGTTTCCCAGGGCTTGCAGCCAAACCCACAAGGACCACAGCAGCAGCAAGGGGTTGGGGAGAGAATGACATACAGGCACCAAAATCAACTTTCCCAAGGCGGTGGTGGAGGCTCTGCTGAGTGGCCCCCAGCCCTCTGGGCTTTTAGGCAGGTGATGAATCCTCAAGCTTTTTGGCTACCGGATGCTCTTCCAGCCTGTCGGCTGGGAAACGCTGTTTTTTTGCCTTATTTCCATCAGCTGGGCTAAAAAAAAAAGCCACAACCTCCTTGCAAACCTCATGCAAAAGGCTTTTGGCTGCCACATGCGTGATGGAAACCATCCCTGTTCCCCAGGGAACAGCTCCAGCAAACACCTGAGATACTTGTCCCACTCCAAGTCCGTTCCCCAGCAGCTTAAGGGACTCTTTTGCTCTCTTCTGCTGTCGGATGGTGGCTGAAAACCTGCTTGTGCTCCACCCCCTGGGCTTCCCCACTCAATTTCTGTTTTGCATGATTTCAGCATGGCCAGTAGTATGATTTTTATGTGTGTTCAGAAAATCAACCAACCCAAAAAAAGGCTTACTGGCAGCTTTATACTCCCTGATTCATATGGAGTTCAGAGATGAATCAAGCAGTGGCAAACAGCCCCAGAAGGGGATAAAAAAAGTTCTGCTTTCATCAGCCTTTCGCTAATTCATGCTATTTAAAAAATGGGTTTATGACACTGGAGTGGCTGCAGCAGTGACCTGTATCTGGTGGGGTTTGGCAACACCCGGTGCCCTGTGGCTGTGGCTCCCCATCAGTGCAGCAGCCTCACTGGGGCTCTGGCTGAGCATCCTAGGGACCATCCATGAAGTCAGTCCCTTGACACCTCCAGCCAGTGCCCTTAGGCATCCGGAACAGTCAGTAGTGGCTTTAACCCTTCCAGTGCCACCGCTACTAGCTCCTAACTTCAGGTTCACCACGGCTGCTTCAGTGGCAAACCACACTGCTGGGGAGAACCAGCTGCTTCACCATCCCCTATGAAGGATGGCCACAGATGATGCTCTGGCTTAACTCATGAGTGTGAACACCCGCAGGCCGTGGAAAAACACCAAAACACCAGAGCCTTCGCGTTCTAATCTCATTGGCTTTCGTCGATTTCTCATGTGAGAAGCAAAAGTCACTTGCACTGAGATGTCAACAGTCACTCCCTTGCGGTGACAGCCTATACTAGAGGCTGGCTGCAGTGATAATGCTTCTTGTAACACGTAAAGGGAAAAACAAGGGTTAATTATATATTTCTGCGCATTGCCCCGTGGCTTTTTGAACCACTCCATCCCTGCAGAACACTCAGGCTCTTTCATGACCCATTCCTGAGTCTCATGCCATTTCTACGTGAATTTCTCTCCACTAAAACGTGGCTCCCGTGCACTGCCGGGAGGTGCTAGGGCAGGGGGCAGGTGCCACGCAAGCAAAGAGGGAAGCAGGGTGAGGGATTGGCACATGGTCCCTCCTCCTTAATTATTTAAGTATGCGCCCACAGGAGCCTGGCCTTGGAAGCAGTATGTCACTTTGTGGCCAACTCTGCTGGGACTTGAGGGATCACAAGCCCCAAAATGAGCCCAGGAGCTGCGGAGGTCTGGAGACATTGGAGCCTGCTGGTGGCTACCTGGCAGCGGCATTAGCTGCTTGCTGTGCCGTGGCCCCTAATGCTTGGATATTGCCCCCAAAAGCAAGGGGATGGGTGGAATTCTTTATCCAGCACTCCCTCCCCAGGAATGATGCTGGACCTTGCCCCAGCAGAATGTGAGCTGGTGATAAATATCCTACCTGGAGGTACAGTGGAAGAAATGGCCCTGTGGGCAACCCACAAAGAGGAGGAGGAGGTGAGGATGTGGGAATGTGGTTGGAAAACGCTCCTCCTGTTCCACTCCCGCCTTCCTCCCCCCAAATATTGCAACCAAAATGGAAAATGTGCTGGCAGTCATTAGCAGCTATTTGGAAAAAGGTGGTTTTCTGCCCCAGCTTCAAAATCCAGTATGCCAGACCCCCCCCGGCCTCTCTAGCATGAAACTGTGAGTTTTATGGAAAGCCAGAGTTTTTTGCAGAAATGGGGTTGTGAATTCTTTTGGTGAATTTTTGTAATTGTCAAAAATCTAATTTTCCTTCTAAAAAGAAAAAAAGAAGCACTAAAATGGTGGAAAACATTCCAGCTGGGCCCAGGGTGGTGCAGGAAGGGAGAGGTAGCATCGGCCAGCTTAGGGAAACCACTGGATTCAGAGCATCAGCCCTCGCAGCGCCACAGGATGGCAATGGAATTAAAAAAGAAAAAGAAAAAAGAAAACAAACCTGGAAACATTTCACTGGCTTCATTTTTCTGCCAAACCCCGGAGAGTAGGGGAGCATGGAGTAAAGTTGCCTTTGAGGAAGCAGCAGCAAGAAGTTTGAGTTTGTCTTTTACTTTGGCACTGATCGTGTGTGTGTGTTTGGTGTACAAAGCCAGGCAGAGAAATCCTTTTCGGCTGGATTTTTCCCAGTGGGGAAGTGCCTGGCTGTGGTCCGGGGGATGCTCAGTCCCTGCTGCTGCTGCACCCAGGGGAGAGGAGGGTCCCAAGGGACCACACGCCGCAAGATGCCACTGCCTGCATTGCCCATGGGGTTCAGCTGCACTAATTAGCCCAGGCAAAAGCAACGACCCTGAGACATCCCAGCAGCCAGCTGGGATATCGAGGGATGGCCAGGATCCCACAGGATGACTGATTTGCTGGGCATGTCAGCACCTGACTTCCCGCAGAGCAAAAAAATCAGCTTGCTAAGTCACACCAAAACCATGAAAGCAAAACCACAGAGCCTCACAGTGCCTCTGTGTCACTGCCCTGGCTGTCGCCAAGGCTCACAGCCCTCCAAAACTCGCTGCCACCTGCAGCCAGCCCCAAGCTGCTGAGCCACGCTTGGCCTGCTGGCACGGCACAGCTCGGCATGGATCAGGCTGCCATATGGGTGCTGGCAGTAATTTGCAGGTGGCAAAGCCCCTCTGCCTGAGCAGGCAGGAGCACAGGCAGCGATGTCCATCTCACGGATGGAGGAGCTAAAGGCAAAGAGGTGCAACAATGACCATTCCTACTGGTTCAGCATCCTCTGCTGAGACAAAACCCGTCAGTCCCCAGTTGCCGGCACCGCTTCACAGCCAAAATGCTTCTTTCCCCCCTTTCCTGTAAAATCGCCCATCTATTTTGTTATTATTACTTTGAATTGTGAGAAACACTAATTTGAAACGTGAATGGCGATGAAACATTCACAGAAAGTGCTACTGGGATTAGTCATTGGTTGTAACATCTCTATTTACATGAGTCATGGAGGTTGGCCGCACAGCTTTTAAATTAAATCCCCGCTGGGTTTTCAGGTTTTGGGCTGTCCTCAGGAGACCTTTCAGTAACTTTTCTCCAGTTCTGAGCAGAGCTGCCTCCCAGCACCTACGCTTACCAAAACACCAGCAGTCGCTGCAAGGGCTTTGCCATATGATTACGCAGGAGCTACAGCTGGAGGTGATCCTGGAGCGTGGGATTTGTCCCTCCTAACCAAGTTATTTCCCTGTTTATGCCGAGAATGGGAAGAGGGAGAGAGGCAGCAGGTGCTGGGGGTAGTGATGGATGGGTGGGATGCAGCTGGGTGATGGCAGAGGGCAAATCAGTGGTGCTGTGCCCTGGTGGCAGTGCCGACAGAGGTCACTGTCATCAAAAATCTGCATGTCCCAGCTGAAAAAGGGAACTCGGAGGGGAAGGCAGTGATAGGACAGGCCCAGTTTTGAACAGGCACCACACTCCAGCAGCCACAAGACCACCACACCAGGGACCTCTGTGCCAGTGTCAAAGCCCTGAGGCAATGCATGGGGCAGCTGAGCTGGCATTGTGGTCTGTGGGATGGCCTGTGGGCTCTTGCCCACATCTACATTGGTTAGCACCTTTGGTGGTCCCCAAGTGAGATTAAAAAAAAATAAGGAGGAAAAGAAACAGCCTCTGCATGGAGCTGGAGGGGGAACACATTGCTGAGATGTCCCTGAGGCTGAAAGCTGAATGAGGGAAGAGGGACCCTGGGCTTCCACAGGCATTGCTTGGGCTGCTAAACCCCTTGCAGAGCCGCTTGGTTCCAGGACAATCACATGGAAAGACGAACAGCCCCCAAGGAAACATGGTTTAGGATGCATTGGCTGGATATATTTACTCCCTGTAGCAAATATATCCCCTCCCTCTGTCCTTGGGAGGGACATAAAGACACTTCTTACCCAAAGCCCAAGGGAGAACATGCAAACAGTTTGCGAGCACAGCATAAAAATAAAACCCCAGAAAGGTGACTAAGCACCCTGGGTACCAATGCATGATGCCAGAGGAGTTCAGCCTCTGTCCTTGGCTGCACCAGGCTCACACTGGGAGCTGCTGCCCGTGGTTACTGAGGCACAGCTCCCCATTGTGGGACAAGGAGCCCCCAGCGTGGCTGAGAGCTTCCATGTCCAATCTCTCCACATCTCCATGTCATGCCTGAGCAGAGCTGCTGTGGTCTGCAAAGCCCTCCAACCTAGCTCCCACCTGCAACCAGGGACCAGAGCAGGGCTGCCCTAAGGACCTCCCCCCTGGCCCTGGTTGGGGCTTGCTGGGGGAAGGCTGGATGAGTCCCCATGCCAGCAGGGTACCTTGGGGAGGCTTTGAGGTGCTGGGATTCTGCTAGGAGAGGTGTAGGGAGGGGGATGCTGTGAGGGCACTCCTTTTAGCTAGGCAGAGAGGGGGTCCCTATGTGCTCCTGCCTTGCACCCTGTACCTCCCAGGGCACCCCCCAACAGTCCTCCCACTTCCCCACCACAGCCAGGGCTCCCCAGGCAGAGCTCCCTCCCACCCACGCCGCCCAGGGATAGTACATACTCCATGGGTACTCAGGGACCCACAGCGGGACATGGCAAAACCCCAAACTTAACTAGCAGCCAGTTAAATTTAAATGCTCAGTTTAAACGTGCAAAATTTAAAATATTCACCCTGTGAGAGCCCAGTGCCAAGCAACACAGAGCAGCACAAGGAGCGTAAGGCACATAAAAATCTGTTGCATAGATCTACGGTCTGCAATTCACAGCCAGCAGCTAAAGCAAACAGTGTTTTAAATGGTTCGCAAAGCCTTGCCCACAGCAGTAAACAGGACCTTACCCTGGCAGGCCTGGGGCAACCCCTCCGGGGCTGGAGGGAGCGCAGGGGCTCCGTGTAGGGCTGGGAGAGCGAAGCTGGCATTCATAACGGGCGCCAGATACCTCAAGACAGAACTCCTCCGCCACTCTGCCCAGATCATTGGTCCAGGTTGCAGCGGCGGCTGCTTTCAAATTCTGCTAAACCTTAAAAAGGAAACAGGAAGCCTCTCGGCTCTTAACTTCATGCAGCTCAAGAGGCTCACACACCCACATGCCCTCCTTCCTACCCCCAAGGCTGAAGCAACGGTGTCCCTGGGCACATTGTGCTCCCTGCATCAGGCTGGACCCATGGGCATCCCAACCCCAGCTGCGTGGGGAGATGGTGCCTCTAGCCCCAGGGAAGCTACACTTTGCACCTCTTTGCAGGAGCTTGATTAAAGCCCGCTTTGCTTTTTCATTTTGTTCTTGGTCAAATGCATCTTCGTCTTCCAGCTTCTCAACCCACCAGGAGGCAGACTCATGCTAGCAGAAGCACGGACCCTTGGTGCCAGACTGCATTCCAAAACTCCTCTGAATGTAGGGCAAAAGCCCATTTTTCCAGCAGGACAGCGAAAGGCATTAGCACACCGTCAGTTCAGATTTCTCAGCTTTTCACTCGGCATCCAGTCTTTGCATTTTCTGCTCTTCCTCCGGCAAGCATGCGCAAAAAAGTAACTGTGCAACTTGTTCTGTTTGTGATAGGGGTTTTAGAAGGCTAAAACCCATTTGTTCTCAGAAAAGCCAGGCTGGGGAAAGCAGTTTCATTTGCTTCAGGAAGCGAATGTCTAATGCTTCTCATTTTTCCAGTTTAGGAGGAAAAAAACAACTTCCCCAAGCTGCAACTGAGGGAGGAGATATGCACACCCCCTAGCATGTCACAAACCCCTGTCCCAAGGGAAGGAACAGCCACAGAATAGACCTCATGGCTTCCAGTAGCAGAAGTGGGGTTTTCCATACTTGTTTAATGGGTTAGTTAATTTACCCAACGAAGAAGGTACCTATAGAGCATGTGGGTTTGGTTTTGTTTTTTAAAAGACTTGAACCCCAGTGTCTGTGGGCTCCAGCAGTACGAGTGGCACTGCTAGATGCTCCCTCTCCTTTTCAAAATCTCAAATACAAACCCTTGTCCCCGGGACCAAGACAGCTCCTGTGCACTCTGTGCAAGAACTTCCCTCAGGACACAACTCATAAGCCCTTATCCTTGCAGCTCCACCCACAAGCATGTTGCCTGTCAGGCTCATCCTCTTTTTGCAACCCCTGTCCTGACCCAGAGCAGCCGGCCACGAGAGATGGTCAGCCCCAGGCCACGAGAGATGGTCAGCCCCAGGCCACTCGATGAAGCTCTCACTTGCAGAGAAAACTCATCTCACTCACCAAGACAGGGAGCTGTGCAACCCACAAACACAATGGCCCACAGGGCTAGCATCCGAGCTATAGCTCCAAAGCAGTTGCCTTTGAGTGCTTTGTCCATTAAGCTGGTTAAAGACTTAACCTTCCCGAGACAGAGCACTGACTTTCCCAGGTGGGTGCCCAAGGAAATAGCTCAAAAAACAGGAGCAAGGGTCAGGATTCATCACAGGACCCTTCAGTGACTGAATACCTTGGTTAATGCACATTAAACACTCCAATAACATTTAGGTTTATGAATTTTCTTCTTTTGCTTTCTTCATAATCACTCTTAATTGTCTTCCTCTATTTGTCCCCTTCCTAAAAATCCTTTGACTCCTCTACTTAAGGGTTTGGAAAAAAAAAGGGACCAGGATTCTACAAGTCCCACAGAACACGATTGAATTGGAAACTTCTGAATAAGCAGAGTCCAATGGCTTGGCTCCAGCTGCTTCTCTAGTAGTAATCATTCAACCTCTGCCTGCTTTTATTGAAGTAACTCCACCTGTTTTATGAAAAATTAAGTGCCTGGCCTGCCCAGAACAAATACGGAACCAGCCACGCTCCACGTTCAATGCTCTTGGGAAATACAGCATAGTAGAGATAAAGGAAACACAAACGAATGCCCAATTATTTAAATTGTCTGTAAGTAGTTTCAGTTCTTGCCCAGACATAACGTAACATAGTAGAGGCAGGTGTTTTCTCAGCAGCCACTGACTAATTACAGAACAAAGATTAGAAAAGAAAACAACAAAAAGATGTAAACAGTGCAGTAGTGAGTATATTGTGGATGAGTCAGAGCAGGGCAATTTATACTTACAGAGCGTGTATGGACAAGATATACAGTAGCCTTTATGAGACAACAAAAAAGTAAAGACTGCATGAATGAGACTGAAAAATCATGCCAATTGTTGCAAAGCATACTTGGGATGATGAGCGGTGTGGCAGGTGTCTTGCTTTCCCTTCCAACCTGAGACCCAAGAGGAAAAGCAACTTTGGCGTCTTCTGTGCTGCCTATCTCCTAAAATCTCCTGGGAGGCGGATTAAGATACATCACAAGCAAAGAGGTTACAAACCCAAAGAAATTGTATGGTTCCTAGCCAAGGTCTTTTCAGAAACCACAGAAGACATATTTGTAAATAAACCTTAGTTACAAAAGTAAATTTATTATTAGTTCACTTCTACAATTTTACTTTTTATTCATTGTAACAATTTATAAATAACTCATGGCCATAGTAACCACATCCAGGGACAAGTCTGAAGTTTTATGTTGTTTGAGAAGTTACAAAATCACGTATGTTTTACCTGCATGTTTTTGAAAAGCATGAAAGAGCACACAGCTGGCTCTATCATTCAGTAACCACACGCAGATCAAATGCCACAGACCTACAGCACCATGCACTGTGGATTTCTAAGCAACAGAGGAGCGAGCCTTAGCAATGCACGAACCGGCATGTTCAACTGCTTGAACTTCAAAAGCAGGTCAGAGAAGTTGGTGTTTCCTAAAGAGATTAAAGAAAGAAAGAAAATGAGCACATATGGGTGTGATGCTTGCCCAGTGAAAGAATTGGCAGTGTAAGGAGAGCCTGCCAGTGTTCACTGTCTGTCTCTGGAGAGGAGCTCACTACTATTCATTCTGTTGCAACACTGGTTAAAAAGTAAGTTTTTATATTAGAATTTTAAGGATTTTAAGAAATCCCAAATTCAATTAGGAACTCTCAGAATAGAGACATGTAACAAGAAGGCACAAACGCCCAGGATCTCCATAAAGGCCTTTTGACTTAACAGATACCCAGGCACCTGGCTGGAAAATGTGCAAGAAGACAAATTAGCCATCAGCTGGAGATGGCCATTGCCTTCATGGGACTCCTGGGCTGGAGACTCTGGCCTCTGCAAAGCCTTCAGCAACAGATTTCTCTCATCACTGAGGAAGTAATATTCATGTCACACCCCTAATCAAGCCACAGAGTTCCTGAAATTGAAGCCCAGCTGCATTTCTTTTGCAACCTGAGATACCACAGGTAAACAGGAGCACTGGTATATCCCCAGGCTGGGCTGATGGAGGGCATGAGAAAAGCTGTCTACGTGAAAGGGCCCAGAATTTTCCTGGATCCCAAATCAGATTACCAGCCAGCAGAAACCTAGAAGAGTAGCTGATTGCTCTGACCAGTTGCTTCTAGGAAACAGATTTAACGACATTCAGGATATAGCTAGCCTGGTAACAAGAACACTTTCTCCTGTCACAACTCATCTTATGTGGTACTGTTGCCTGCTAGAACATCATTACCCACAGGTGAGGAAACGGCTAAGAGATTTTATATAAAAAACCTCAGGCTTCTTTGGTCCCGCATAAAGTTTCGACCTTTTCTGTCCAGACTTGAGACAATTAACAAAGAATAAAAATCAATTGAATAGCTTTCAGAGGAAACACACGCTACCACATAATTTACAGGATATACTCCTTTTCATATGCAAGGCCAAACCCAAGAGTGTCCATGCAAGTCCAGAGTACTGTCCTGCATTCCAGCCTTACCTTCCAAGCCTCCAGCTGCCAGCTGACCTGGCATTGGGACAGAGTGGTAAATAAGGAAACAAGCCAGCATGCTCAGCTGAGATTCCTCCATGGGCTGCCCACTTAGGTAGGAATGTAGAGAGACATCCCCTCCAGCTGTAATATACAGAACAGACTGATGAGATCTAGGGTGCATTTGTGGGAGAAAACTAAAAGGCAAGACAACAGTATTTCCACAAAAGCTGCCCACTAAAAAGAGTCTCAGTCTCCCCACAGATGGGCTAGTGGTTTGTTTGCAAACCTTCCTTCTGCCACAGCCACTCTGTATCATCCCATGGTGAGCTTTTGCTCCTAGAAAAATTCTCCCAGTGGGATATTAAGGAAAGCATTTATTCTGGGAAACATAACCTTCCATGTTAACCAAGCTTCCCACCAACACTGTCAAACAAAATTCTCCAGTGCGTGTTTTACACCAAGTGCACTAAACTGAGAACAAATTGTTTTATGCTAATATGCAAATGCCTTCCCTTCAGTTACAATTTTTCAGTACTTTTGAGATAAAAGGCAATATACAGATCAGTAAGACAACAAGAACACTGAATTGCGATCATGACTCTAGGATTAAAGTTATCTTCTCTGTACCTTGAAGCCATTGGTCCAAAGTATTATCAATAGTGCACTTCATCACGGGCAAAAATTCAGAGTTCATGAAGAGTCCTCGATTTGGATTCGCGCTCATCCTCTCCTGGTGACTTTTGGAACTGAAAAATTCTAACACCAGCTTTATCTGCCACAGCTCAAATGTCTCAGACATTTCTCTTCTTTCTAATCTCCTGACAGCCTAGCAAGGGGAAATGCAAAGTGACTGTGAGAATGTGAACTGGAAAAGGAAATAAATGTCGCTGCCATAAACATGAAGTAAATGAATCCTAAAACTCCTTGATGCCAAGGGCCACCCTTCTGAGCACCTGCTGAGAAAATCTGCCTGCTAATGTTTCTGGTTTAATTTTAGTTTTCATTAACTCAGACGATTTTCCAATTTGCTTTTAAATCTTTCCTATCTCCCTGTAGGCTTGCTAATGTGTCTCCTTCCTTTCTGTCTCCTACAAAAATCACACACAATGAACAATATTGCAGAAACACAGAATGATATGGAGTTGGAAGAGACCTCTGAGGATCATCTAGTCCATATCCCTGCCAAAGCAGGTCCTCCTAGAGCAGGTTGCACAAGAACTTGTCCAGGCAAGTTTGGAACGTTTCCAGAGATGGAGACTCCACCACCTCTCTGGGCAGCCTCTTCCAGTGTTCTGCCATCCTCAAATGAAAGTCAAAGGAAAGAAGTTCCTCCTCATGTTTAGATGGAACTTCTTATGTTCACGTTTGTGCCCATTACCTCTCACTGGACACCACTGAAATGTGACTGGCCCTTTCCACTTGACACTCACCCTTTAAGTATTTATAGGTGTTGATCAGATTCCCCCTCAGTCTTCTCTTCTCCACACTAAAAATATCCAAGTCTCTCAACCTCTCCTCATATGAGACATGCTCCAGGCCTTTTCCCTCTGCCCAACTTTCCAACCTGTTGGGGTCTCATTGTATTGGGGGCACAGCTTTCTGTTGTGTCAGCCACCCCTCCCAGTTCTGTGCCATTGGCAAACTTGCTGAGGGTACATTCCGCCCCTTCATCCAGGTCATTGATGAAAATAATGAAGAGGACTGGACCTAGGACTGACCCTTGTGGGACTCCACTTGTTATGG
>VZRU01015458.1:104275-117749 GCA_013398155.1 Pedionomus torquatus | reverse complement strand
GGAGGCCGAGGGGAGACCTCGCTCTCTACAACTCCCTAAGGAGGAGGGTGTAGAGAGGTGGGGCTTGGTCCCTTCTCCCAAGTCACAGGCGATGGGGCAATGGAAACAGCCTCAAGTTGCACCAGAGGAGGTTCAGATTGGATATTAGGAATACTTTTTTACACTGGAAGGGTTATTAAGCATTGGAATGGGCTGTCCAGGGCAGTGGCTGAGGCACCATCCCTGGAGGTACTTAAAAGATGGGTAGACATAGTGCTTAGGGATGATTTCTATCAGAGTTTGGTTGATAGTTGGACTAGATGATCTTAAAAGTCCCTTCCAACCTAGACAGTTCTATGATACGTGCTTTAAAAAAAATCCATTCTCCTTCTCCCTTAGGAGTGTATTCTTTGGTTGAATTAACACTGGAAGCCCTGTTGTAGACAAGATTTCTTTTTTACCCCTTTAAGCACTAGACAGAATTTCTCCTATGTGATTAATAGCTTGCACATTAAGTGCTTTCTCGTTGTTTTGGAGGAATTCTTGCTGATGTTCAAAAGAAGCAAGTATTCCTGGATTTTCCTTTCCTGCCTTTACTTTACTTCTTTTCTCTTGTCTCTTACAGGGTTGTGTTGATCATCCAATTGTTTTGACAGAAGCGGTGTGCAATCCTCTGTATTCGAGACAAATGATGTCAGAACTTCTCTTTGAATGTTACCAAGTGCCAAAAGTGTCCTATGGCGTAGATAGCCTGTACAGTTTTTACCACAACAGAAGGCAGAACTGGCCATGTAGTGGTTTAGTAATATCTTCGGGTTATCAGTGTACACACATCTTGCCAGTCTTAGAAGGCAGGTGAGTTCTTGGTGTCTCAAGAATGGTGCAGCCTCACTTTGTCCAGCACTGATATTTCAGTGATGCAGATCCCTGTTCCTCTGGTATTCAGAGGAACTTCTGCAGTATGAGCTCTTTTTAGGTCTGAATTTATACTGTAGATTTTACCAAGTTCTGTTTAATTTTGAATTGAAGTAGTGCTGTCCTTACTGTGTTTTTAGTTACTAGTCATGCATGTATCTGTGCTTTGAAAAGTAGAAGGGGATGTCTGCCCCAGGTAACATCAGGCATTTAAAAAAAAAAAATTACGTTAAGTTTAAAAGCAGCTTTGCAGCACAAGAAAGTGCTCCGCGAGATTTCTGCGGTTCTTCAGGCTTTTCTCATTCTGATTGTGCTGCTTATGTTGCCCAACTCTGTGTTGCTTGTTTGTTTTAAACCTTACTGCAGGAATGGCTTCATTATATCTGGTAGATGCTTCAGATTTTTGAGGGTTACAGCTGGCCAACTATGAAATGTTACAAATGTTAAAGGAGCTACGTTTAGCTCCAGTAACCACTTCCCTTCTTAAAATAGGACATTTCCTTGCTATAGCCAAAATTATTTAGTGTTAGGTTTTTTCATAGCAGAACAGAGCCTTTCAGAAAGTATCTGCAAAAAAGCAAAGCAGTAATTGGTGATTATGCTGGTTGTCTGAGAAAAGCAGGTGTATTGGATTCTCTGATAACTGAATCTTGAAATGTGAATATTTACATAACCTTGTCAGAAATTATATGATACTGTGGAGAGTAAGCCGTCTGTTTTACACTGAACTTGTGGATCTCTCCAGTATCAGTTACGCCTTTTTGCGTTTTCAGGTTGGATGCTAAAAACTGCAAACGTATTAATCTTGGAGGGTGTCAAGCAGCTGTGTATCTCCAACGCCTCCTTCAGCTGAAATACCCGGGACATTTTGCTGCCATCACTCTCAGTCGCATGGAGGAAATACTGCATGAGCATAGCTACATTGCAGAGGACTACATAGAGGGTAAAACCAGCTGCCGTTTACTACTGGATGTTGTTCATCCAAACTTAGCTTTGTCCTGCATATCCCTTGTTCTCAGACTGGCTGGGATTCTGGTGGAAATACACTACTACTATTTTGCTTTCTTCACAGCTGTCTTTCTGGTAATCTATCTCATGGGAAATGCTTGACACCTTTGTTTTGAATTTAACGTTATGATAGAAACAAAAATTTAAAAAAAGAAGGTATTAGTTCAATTTTTTCTGAATAAAAAATGGGATTATTTCAGACAAAGGAATTTAAAATTAGTTTATTAGTTAATTTACACATGCAACAAAATGTTAAGTTGGTTAGGATGATTTCTGCATCTAGCCATGTTTACTATCTGCTTTTAAGCCTTCCAAAATTGCAGAGAACACGTCTCATGATGTTTTGTGAATTTAAGAAGTTTTCCATGATAAATGTTATCTTAAGTAGTGGCCAAAAAAGAAGTGTTTTCTTAAGCTTGTCCCTTGCGAAAGAGCCTGCAGGAGCCCTTAGAAACATGTGAGAACTCTCCCTTACCCTGGGAAGAGAGAAGAGACTTTAGTGTGTGCTTCCTCCTTCTTGGTACTTTGTGTCTCCTGCACGCTGGAGAGCAGAGCACTGGCTCCCACGTGCAGTGAGTATGTGACTGGAGGGTGGTGCTCCCCGGGGGGCAGCTAAATACAGGGGCGGCTGCCTAGAGATGGGCAGAAACTTGGGCTGTACTGTTTGCTTCTCGTCTAAGTCTTAACTTAGCATGGAATGCGTATGACGTGAATCATTGTTTTCTGACAAAACGGTTATTTTGCTTTCAAAACATGCAGAGCTACAGAAGTGGCGATCCCCAGAGTACTACGAGAACAACATGCACAAGATGCAGCTGCCTTTCTCTAACAAGCTGCTGGGAAGCACTCTGACGTCAGAGGAAAAGCAGGAGAGGCGGCAGCAGCAGCTACGTCGCCTTCAAGAACTCAATGCGCGTCGGCGAGAAGAGAAGCTACAGCTTGACCAAGAGAGGCTGGACAGGTTACTGTACGTACAGGTAATCAAGGCCAAGTTTTCTGTGTCATCCTTTTATCAGGAGGTTGTGCATTACTGTAAAGAAGCTACAACTGTCCTGTGTATTTTCTGATAGGAGCTTTTTAAGGTTACTTGCAAGATACAAGGGTGGGATTATTGATGCAGAGGATGCTTCTGGGTTGTGGACAGTACTTTTGCAAAATATTTCGAATGCTGCCGAAGTGTGCATGTCATAGTATCTAGTAATAAAGGCAAAGTATGCACAGGCGATGGATGGTTGATTACCTTGTAATAGTTACCATCACAGCTAACTCTGATCTGTCTGTAGGAACTTTTAGAAGATGGTCAAATGGATCAATTCCACAAAGCCTTGGTGGAGCTGAACATGGACTCTGCAGAAGAGCTTCAGTCCTACATCAACAAATTGAGTGTGTCTGTTGAACAAACAAAGCAGAAAATCTTACAGGCAGAAGTCAATATTGAAGTAGATGTTGTGGACAGCAAACCACAGGTATGATATTTTCACCAACCTAATCTTGTCACCTCTGAGAGAATTAAGTTCCTATTCTTGAAAATTTGCTCCTTCAGGCTTTTATTGATGAACTAAGCTTTGTCCTTTAACACAGTGCAACTCATTGCTAATTTGGTAAGCATTTTTCTCTTTTCCAGCTTTCTTATGCAGCTAGAGAGAGAGTTTTATAGAGTGTGCCTGAAATTAGTAATTTTTGTGTTGCTCTGCGCTGTGCTCTAGGACATAGCTTACAGTTTGATTCCATGTAGTTCTAAGCATAATCTCTAGGCTTCCTGGCAGTAGTTGACAGTTATATGAAATTGGTAAGTTTCCTTAAAAGTTTCTTGCACATCTTTAAGAAGTTGGGGAAAAAGAAAATAGGCCTAGTGCATCAGAGAAGGTACCACTGAAGATAAAGCTGCTTCTCTTTCTACTTACTCCTGGCGGTGTGCACAAGCCAGTGTCATTACTTCAGGTTGACTTGCTTAGAGGGTTGTAAATGCAGCAGCTAACATAATGATTTTGGTCATACTTTAAATCAGACTCTACTTCTGCATTAATTTAGCAAATTGAAGCATGGAGCAGGGTGCTGCCGGATATAGGAGTTCTTGCACGATGGATTCCACACTCCTCTCCTTGGCTAGGTGTAGCCTTAGACCTTGGAATGAGTCTGCAAGCCTTTTTGTTTGGTCTGTGCTTTGAGAGCACCTACAATTATCACCAAATCCATTTGTGGAGACAGGCCGTCCCTCAGTGGCTGTGTAAAGGAGTCTGAATGCTAATTATTTTGTCCTGGAGTCTGTGCCAAGTCCTCAGCTGAGTTCTGTCTTCCTTTCTATTGTTGTTTGGGTTTGGGTTTTTTTTAAGAGGTAAAGAGAAATCAATTTAACAAACCATAAGTGTTGGTGATAAGTTAAAGTGACTGTCATTTGTTTGCTGTAACAATGAACACTGCTGAAACTTCAGTAATGGATTATGGTTTAAAGAGCAGTAAGCTAGATAATTAAGAAGGGTTAAATGATCCAACTTTATCTCATTCTGGTGTCACTTGCTAGACATCACAACAAGTGGTTAAAATAGCAAAAACAAACCTTTAGCAACAAAATCCCAAAGGTAATGATGTAACACGAAAATAAAGGACATAATTAAAAAGCTGCTTCTGCTTCACAGCAGAGAAGTGCTGTAGGATTTTGAGTGATGCTTCTTATTAAGGAGGAGCTTTGGGAGCACCTTCACATCTATTGAAAATATAATGGCTTTTGGTAGATCCCGTCTGCAAACAGGAGGCAGTTGAAACATAAAAATTTTGTGGCAGCTTTGTAGCCAGCAAATATTTGTTTTCCAGTCCCACACAAGCAAGGCGGGGAATTTAATGGTAATTATAGAGCAGTTAGAGGTGCTGTGAGAGCACCAATTTTTAACCAATTTTAAAAAGTTATTTTAGTAAGTTTTAGTATGTTATATTTAGAACATGGCTGGCTAGGATCCTGGCAGTCAGCCTGTTGACTAAGGCCTTTAATTTCTGAGTTGGCACTGGCATTGCAATAAATATATTGAAAGTGTTTGATTTTTATGCTTTGTGGGAATGCCTGTCTGAACTTCTGGTTTCTGGGTTGTTCACTATTTTGGATTTTGTCTTCAGTGCTGGAGTGCGTATTTGGTTTCAGGCATGTTAAAGCTTTGAGATTGGAGGAAGTCTACATTGAATTTTCCAAATGTGTCCTCAGAATTGAAGTCACAGAAGTGCTTAGTGCATCTGAGCTAACCTACCATAATATTCTTTTTCTGTTTACAGACTCCTGATTTGGATCCATTAGGCAGTGAGCAGTCACTGGAGGATGTAGAAAGTATTAATGAATTTGAACCTTTATTTGCTGAGGAACAGCCCGAAGTTGAGAAGCCTGTTGCTGCAGTGCAGGTTTGATTTCTATTTCTACACTTCGTGCTAGAGGTCACTGCCTCCTGGTTGTCCAGCTGGCCTGCTAACATTTCATCAAATGCAAGCATTCTTTGTCTGCTCTTGGAAGAGATGCTTAAATTATCTGAAGAGGACATCAAGGGAGAAGTCCTTACCGTCTGAGCTGATGGTTTAGAACATTAGTAGACCCACTTGGCTCTCTCTGCAGGCAATGGCTGTTGTAGCAGTGCTATGTTAGTAGGGAAAAAAGCCCAGCTTAGGGTTTTTTTCTGTGTGATCCGTAGCCCAGTATCACATTGCAGTGGACACAGCTTTCAGCCTGTGAGGTTGAGCCTTAGGATTGAGTGGCACCGAGCAGAATGAAGGATAGGAAAAGTCCATCTTCTTTGGTCTTTCTGAACCTTTTACAGCAGGGCCCTTTCTCTGTGGGAGCATTACCATCTCTTTTCTGTACAGAGTTGTTGGGAAACTTTGCTTATTCTAGAATATTACATAATAATTAGAATTATGTTCTTTAACATATTTTCCCACTACTTTTCAATCTCATTTTTTTTAAAGCCCGTGTTTAACCTGGCAGAGTACCACCAGCTTTTCCTTGGCACTGAAAGAATCAGGGCTCCAGAGATTGTCTTCCAGCCCTCCTTGATAGGAGAAGACCAGGCTGGTATAGCAGAAACCATGCAATATGTCCTTGAGAGGTGAGTTTACAAAGCTACTTAGCACTTACTTAAATAAGCTAGACTTGTTTTGATACCAGCTTTTGCAATACTGGTTACTTAATAGTAATATGTGAAAAAACATTTGAGTAGTTCTTTTGAGTGGGGTTGAGCATTGCAGGTTAGACATGTCTTCCTGTTCTGAAAATAACATGTAACTGCTCAAGTCAGTGGTCTCCAAACTTTTTGTTCTATTTCCCCATCAGTAAAACATTTTTGAGCATGTCCCTCTGATATATGTGTATTTAGATATTACATACAGGTACTACTGTACTATTATGTACATTTTAAAACGCACACAAAAGTAGAAATTAAAAAAGATTGAGATAAAGGTGAAATAAGTGCTATCCTAATTTTTTTGTTACTGATTCAAAATGTACCTTCTTCCTGCACACCAGTGGATTTTCTCGCACACCTCTGTTATGGTTTGAAAAAACCCATACCAATTTATTGTCCTTCAGACAATTATTCTGTCACCCGATGACTCCTCCCCACCCAGGAATCGGGGAATGCAAAGAAACATGAGGGTTGAAATGTAAATAGATTTAATAGAATAAAACTAAATAATTAATACTAAAGAGCCAGTATTAATCCCAATACTGATACAAGATACAGGAATTATACTCAGCCACTTCTGTCAGCAGGAAGTTGTGCACTCCCAGCAGGGACAGCAAATGTGGGACACTGCGAGTGGGACAGCTTTGGGGGAGAGGAAAGGAAGGCCTCAGGGGTCCGGTTCCAGGGCAAGGAGTTGTCTGGACCCACCGCCATCAAGGGAGATCCAGCTACGCAGCAAACTTTTCTAATTTATATTGAATGTGACGTTCATGGTATGAAATAATCCTGTTGGCCAGCTTGGGTCAAATGCCCAGGCCCTGCTCCTCCTTATCCCTGCACCTGGCAAGGCTCAAAAACACTGAGACCTTGAATCTCACAGAGCCTGGCTGGCCATAAAATAAATATTTTCATGAATTCTGACACCAGAGTCTTCTAAAAGTGCAATTTTCCCCAGTATTAAAGGAAAAGTTAGTCCTGTGTCTCTCAAATCGGGACAACATCCCACTTTGGAGACCCCTGGGTCTGACTTGTTATAGAGGGAAATAACAAAACCTTGTAAATACCCATTCCTTGAAACAGTGAGCTGGCAGCCTTGGTTTTTGTGAGACCAAAATCAGGGATGACATTTTTACATGATAACATAGGCACAGTTGCTGGACAGCTATTTCCAGACAACTTAGCATTAGCAAAATGTCACTCCTGAACTGCATGAGCATAAGAGATTGCATTTTCTGAAATGCAGGTCTACTGAGCAGTTGATTTGTGGGGTACAGTGCACAGAGGGCTTTAAGGGTTGTTTTTTTTTCTGCCACCCCTTGAATTTCCAGATAACAAATGAGCACAGAGGGAGGTGAAGGGGGTTCTTCAAAGTGAATCCTGAAGACAAGGTATCACCCTGTAGCTGTTCGGTGACTAGAGAGAGTTGTTCTTGAGAAAAACTGAAATTGGTTTTTGTTCCTTGTAGGTATCCAAAGGAGCAACAAGCTATTCTTGTCCAGAATGTTTTTCTCACCGGTGGAAATACAATGTACCCAGGACTGAAAGTCAGAGTCCAGAAGGAACTGCTTGAAATGAGGCCTTTCCAGTCGTCTTTTCAGGTACCTTTCAGTTGGGAAAGGTACAGAGCAGGTGCACTTAGAGCATGGGAATGGAGAGCAGTTTATGACAAGACACTGAAAACAGCTGTTTTGACATGAGAAAATGAAAGTTAAGCAAAGATACCATTGCTCTTTCTGAAGGCTTGAGAGAGTGTCAGGCAGATGCCTTGGGAAAGGAAAACCTGCTTCAGCTAAAGGACTGTACACACACTTGTGTGTTTGGCTAGAGCTGTGCAGATTGATTTCTTAGATTTGGGTCAGTTACTTCAAAACTAAGCTATGTGTTCAGTTTGTTATGTGTAATGACTGTCTGGGACAGCAACAAAAGAGATGAAGTGAGTCTTCTACAAATCTGTGATCACCTGCTGAGTCTTTATTTGCAAGCACAGTGTAAGCTGGGCAAGTCCCAGAGTTTGCCATGTGTTGTGTAAGGAAACTTGCAAGAGTCTTACTGTCTGTTCTGAAACCACCTTGTCTCCTCAAGAATCTACTAGCATCGTGGATAGAAAATCAGGTTATAAACTGAGAAGAAATTCAGCTCAAATATAATCTTGTGATTCCACAGCCCTTGTTTTGCACAGTTATTGTAGGTAGCTGTGAGCCAGGTGCGACTCATAGAAGCTCAGTAATTTTAGGAAGGATATTGCTTACTTTTGCTTTTTTTTTGAGCGTGTGTCTTGTGTCTATAGGAAGAAAATGAGCGTGGTTTCTTCTGCTTTTGAGGTCACTGCTTGTAACTGAGTAAAAGCTTCCTTCTTTCCATTAAAATGTAGTCTGTGTGTGGTCCTGTAAGAAATCTGTGACTTCACAGATACCACACATGGGATTTATGCGGTGTCTAGTCTAGCAAGGCCATAGCTGAACTGAGGAAGCAGAGCAGTTCATCCTACAGTAATAGGAGTAATTTAAATGAAAGTATGAATCCATGCCAGTACAAAGAGTACATGTGGTTCTTCCCCACATAGAGCAATTTCTTAGCACGCAGTATTCTTCACTGCTACTTCAAGCAGGGAGGAAGTTTTGCTGGAGCTCCTGATACTGGTTTTGCAGTACCACCGTCTCTTCTACCTGTGAGGGCTGTTGGTTGTGAATGTGATACGCCCCTGTGCTTTCTCAAGCTGTAGGAACATAGCAGGCTCAGGGAGAATTGATCTTGAGGTGTGAAAACACCTCTGTGTTTCAGACCTTCAAACCTATTCCTAACACTACTCTTCCCCAAAGGCACTGAATAATCAGCTCAGACTTCTGAAATTCAGTGATTTGTGTCATATACTACTGGAATCAGGGTAAAAAGGGCTTTTCTCTCTTTTGTTGAATTGATGATGGTGTTCTATTTTCCTTCCATCCAGGTTCACCTTGCTTCCAATCCTGTTTTAGATGCCTGGTATGGGGCTAGGGATTGGGCAGTGGAATACATGAACCGTGAGGAAGGCTGGATAACCAGAAAAGACTATGAAGAAAAAGGAGGAGAATATCTCAAGGAACATTGTGCTTCAAATGTCTATGTTCCCATTCGCCTTCCAAAGCAGGCCCCGCGGGCAACAGAGGCATTAGCATCCAGCAGGGCGCTGGCATCCAACGCGGGCAATCCTTGTGACCAGGCATAGCATCGTGCCTTTGTCACAAACGGTCAGATGGAGGAAAGAAGGGTTGCTGGGTTGCAGTGTGAGCTGTGCCTGGAGCACATGCCTCATCTCACCTCACTGCCGGCTCAGAGAGCACTAAGCAGCTCGCCCGGTCACTTGAACCAGGGGGACAAGCCACGCTGGGGCAGCAGATGGAATGGTCGGAGCGCTTGGAAGGCTTCGTGCTGCTCACGGAGCGCAGGAGGAACGCAACAGCAGTGCATTCCAGAGAAAAATTCCATCTTATAAACTTCCATAGTAAGACTCAGGGGTTTTTGAGACTATCTGATTTACAGCTTCTTTTTATTTTAATTTAATTAAAACGTGTATAAATGGTTTTATGGTGCTTTTGTTGCATGATCCAGAAGCTGGATCAAGGCTTGTATCAAGCAAATCAGTCCAGCAGGCGTCCCCCTTGCCTGTCACAGCGAGCGTTTTTCAGGGCATGGATGTGTCCTGCTGCTGGAAGCAGGAGGCGCTGATCTGTGCCTTTCCTCCCGAGGCCTTCCTGCCACATGCTTTCTGCTAAACCTCTGCCGAGGAAGTGGTGAGATTTCAGATACTTTTGACCTCAATTATGTCAGTGACATCGATGTTTTGGTTAAAACTGGAGACCTGGTCAGCATAAAGCACTGTCCAGCTCTCAAGACAGAACCCTCCAGAAAAGGCAGTCCAGAAGGACCCCCAAATGTTGTTCAGTGGTTTAGCATGGCTGGTGGCTGAGCGAGGCAGCTCTTGACTGATGGGACTTTTTTTATCAAAAGCTATTTTAGCAATAAATCAAACCTTTTGCTTTACCACTAGCTTTTCTGTTTCAGTAATTTGACCTCTTTGGTTGTATCTTGCTGAAAAATGCAGGTTTGCAGCCAGACCCCCATCCTGCTGCCTGTTGTACTCTAGCTTAAATTTGACTGAGGATTAATTTCTTTCATTATTGCTTTCCCATTATAATAATCATCAATATTAAATGCTGAACTGAAACTTAAGTGTGCTCCATCAGTTTGGCAAGAGCTGTAAAACCATTAGGCTGGAAAAGGCAAGACTATGGGGAAAATACTCAGACCCAGAATTGGTATAAAGAAGGTGAGGTGGTGGTTTGCTGTCACCGAGGGCTGTCATCAAGGTAAGTTGTCTGACAGACTCAAAACAAAGGATGCGAGGTTGCCTGTTGGTTTTGAAGCGAAGAGTTTGTGAGGACGTGATGTTCACGTTTCTGGATTCAGGAAGTATTACCCAGATCTATGATTTAAAAAAGAAACATGGTCCTGTGGTCACCTTGGTGAGCGTTTGGGGGAAGTGTTACAGACCTGTTCCCTTACACAGTTCCTGCAGCACCCACCGCTGGGTGGGATACAGGTCTTGGTGGACCTTTGGTGTGGTGCTGACAGGCTGGTGGGAAAGGAGGAGGGAGCTTGTTACCTTCAGGTAACCTCAGGTTTGGCCTATTGATCCTATCCCTAGCTGCCTGGAGGCTGTACTAATTTTCAGGACCATTAAGGCAAATCTATGGGTTGTAAGGAATGTGGAAAAACTTGCTGTGCTGAAACAGGCAAAGTTACACCCCAAAGAAGTGTCAGTGACTTGGAGCAGGGAATATGACGTGCTGTTGCTATTTGACCCCTTTCTGACATGTCTTTAGCTATGATGGTGAAGTGGGTGCTTGAGATGCAGAAATTTGTTCTAATGCTCGGTGTTGGATGCTGAACAGGTAAGTGTTGTGCATAAAACTGTTCCAGAACAAAGGCCTGAAAGGGGTTCTGTAGTGGGTGGTTGTAATACTTGTAAATGTTCGGCCAGATTGTGCCAACTGCTTCACTTGTGTTCATTCAAAGCAGAGCTATCTCTTTTTGGGTCCAGTGGAGGGCCCTAAAGATGATCCCAGGGCTGGAGAACCTCTGCTGTGAAGACAGGCTTAGAGAGCTGGGGCTGTTCTTCTGGAGAAGAGAAGGCTCCAGGGAGATATTAGAGCAGCCTTCCAGGATCTGAAGGGAGCTCCAGGAGAGCTGGAGAGGGACTCTTGGTCAGGGAGTGGAGTGATAGGACGAGAGGGAACGGTTTTAAAATGGAAGAGGGGAGACTGAGATTAGATCTTAGGAAGAAATTATTTGCAGTGAGGGTGGTGAGGCACTGGAAGAGGTTGCCCAGAGAAGCTGTGGCTGCCCCATCCCTGGAGGGGTTCAAGGCCAGGTTGGATGGGGCTTGGAGCAACCTGGTGTGGTGGGAGGTGTCCCTGCCCATGGCAGGGGGGTTGGAACTCGATCTTTAAAGTCCCTTCCAACTCTAACTGTTCTTTGATTTTATAATCACCTAAATATTAGCTATTGAATTGTTACTTTATCCCCACAATAGCTGGAGTAACTGGTGGACTCGGACAACAGGATCATGGTCAGGGGCTGTTCTCAATGTGCTGGTGGGCATTTGGTTGCTTGGAGCAGCACCGTGAAAAGCGTGCACATTGAAAAACGGGATTAATTCTACCTGTTTAAATTCAGTTCCCCCCGATCTGGTTTGCTGCCACTGCTGGTGCTGGCAGCAGTAGAACGGGAGGGGTGGGTGGTGGTGAGAGCAGGAGGGTGCAACCGTGTGAATTCTGAGAGAGTCCTTGCAGAGCTCCACCACTGTGACACCCGGGGCAAGGTTTTCTCATACCTACGTGGAGAATTTGGTTGTTTTCCATATAATTGGCACAGGGCTCACCGAACCCAGAAGGGACTTGGACTGTTTCTACTGTGCATTGGCTTATGCCTTTGGAGAGGGGGAGCAGGCCGATAAAGCACCCACTTCGCTCCTTTTTAAGGGGACTTCTGGTCACGTGAGGAGTAGGAGGAGGAATCGTTATGAGAAAAGTGTTCACTAAAAACCAATAAAAATATAAAAATTGTCATTCTGTGGACAGGAAACTTGAAGTGACGCGGTGAGGGCCTTTGCCAAGGGGATGGTTGGGCTGCTGTTGAGTGAGCTGCTGTGTAAGCAGCCTCGAAATCTGGAGGGTGTTTATCCTGGCGGGTGTCCTGTGAGCTGACAGAGTGCAATCGCCAGTTCAGAGAGGGGGTCAAGTGGTTCCCATTTGCTCCTCGGTATGTTATGTTCAAAGGAACACGTAACCTTATTATACAATCCAGTTATCACTTAATTCAGGTCAAAGAATACAAAAGTACAAGCTGCAATTTAACAGGCGTGGTGAGCTTGGTTTATTTAATCTAAAAGAGAGCTCAAACTGGGTTCCACCTTTTGCAGGGTCCCTTAGACCTGTTCCAGAGTGGAAACACCACGTCAGTGAGAAGCCCTTGGAGACTAAACAGAGACCACGTGTTTAATGTCCCAGATTTCCGTTTGAGCTGCATCCGAGCCTTGCTTTTGGTCTTCAAGGCTTCTTGTGTTTCCTGTGCCGTAGCGACTTCAAACGCGACCCGTTCCTTGCTAAATCTCTGCTAGGACACCAAGATTAGAACTCTTTGCTCCAATTATTAATCTCTG
Organism: Pedionomus torquatus; assembly: GCA_013398155.1. Taxonomy (NCBI): domain Eukaryota; kingdom Metazoa; phylum Chordata; class Aves; order Charadriiformes; family Pedionomidae; genus Pedionomus; species Pedionomus torquatus. Next base: position 104,990 of record VZRU01015458.1, on the reverse strand, counting down.
AAATACTTAATGCGCTGTGTAAGACAGCATTTCAGAAGAAAGAGAAGATGCCCATGAACTGTCACTTAAAATTTAGGCTTATCCCTCCAGAGACAGCTCATGATGATCCTCCAGCAGCCAGTCATAAACCAGAAGTTTTGAAGCTTGTGTGGGATGAGCAGGGGAGGGGGAGAAGGCTGTCATGGATATACCATTATCCTCGCAGTCAGATGGTGGGATTTCCACCCCAGTGTGATGTGTCAGGCGCAGAGCAGCTGCACTGACTCCCACCGCTCACTCCCACGGCTTTGTGCAGATAGACAGCCTTTCCCTCTGCATCAGCTGCTGCAGAACCTGGCAGTTCCAGGTGGCTCAAACCCCCGTGTCATGGTTCCAGCCAAATTTACCAAAACCAGACTGCCAGATGGCCCTTCCTCCCGGCAAAAAAGGAAAGGGGAGGAAGAGATAAGGAGATTTAGGAGTTTAGAATGAACTAAACTAATAAAGTGTTAATAGTAAAATTAAAAAAAAAGGAATACAAAAGTAATGAAATACATACAGTATATACAAAACCATATCAAGCTTCCAGGCTGATGGTCACGTCACCAGCAGGCATCAGGTAAAGTCCAAGACTGGTCTTGGTGACCATCAGGAGCTGGATTTCCAGATCTGGAGTCAGGAAGGCTCAGATCAGGGGCAGGGGCAGGGGAACAGGCCGGGGCCCCCTTGGACATCG
>VZRU01015458.1:92083-103614 GCA_013398155.1 Pedionomus torquatus | reverse complement strand
CTGTGCATTGGCTTATGCCTTTGGAGAGGGGGAGCAGGCCGATAAAGCACCCACTTCGCTCCTTTTTAAGGGGACTTCTGGTCACGTGAGGAGTAGGAGGAGGAATCGTTATGAGAAAAGTGTTCACTAAAAACCAATAAAAATATAAAAATTGTCATTCTGTGGACAGGAAACTTGAAGTGACGCGGTGAGGGCCTTTGCCAAGGGGATGGTTGGGCTGCTGTTGAGTGAGCTGCTGTGTAAGCAGCCTCGAAATCTGGAGGGTGTTTATCCTGGCGGGTGTCCTGTGAGCTGACAGAGTGCAATCGCCAGTTCAGAGAGGGGGTCAAGTGGTTCCCATTTGCTCCTCGGTATGTTATGTTCAAAGGAACACGTAACCTTATTATACAATCCAGTTATCACTTAATTCAGGTCAAAGAATACAAAAGTACAAGCTGCAATTTAACAGGCGTGGTGAGCTTGGTTTATTTAATCTAAAAGAGAGCTCAAACTGGGTTCCACCTTTTGCAGGGTCCCTTAGACCTGTTCCAGAGTGGAAACACCACGTCAGTGAGAAGCCCTTGGAGACTAAACAGAGACCACGTGTTTAATGTCCCAGATTTCCGTTTGAGCTGCATCCGAGCCTTGCTTTTGGTCTTCAAGGCTTCTTGTGTTTCCTGTGCCGTAGCGACTTCAAACGCGACCCGTTCCTTGCTAAATCTCTGCTAGGACACCAAGATTAGAACTCTTTGCTCCAATTATTAATCTCTGAAATACTTAATGCGCTGTGTAAGACAGCATTTCAGAAGAAAGAGAAGATGCCCATGAACTGTCACTTAAAATTTAGGCTTATCCCTCCAGAGACAGCTCACGATGATCCTCCAGCAGCCAGTCATAAACCAGAAGTTTTGAAGCTTGTGTGGGATGAGCAGGGGAGGGGGAGAAGGCTGTCATGGATATACCATTATCCTCGCAGTCAGATGGTGGGATTTCCACCCCAGTGTGATGTGTCAGGCGCAGAGCAGCTGCACTGACTCCCACCGCTCACTCCCACGGCTTTGTGCAGATAGACAGCCTTTCCCTCTGCATCAGCTGCTGCAGAACCTGGCAGTTCCAGGTGGCTCAAACCCCCGTGTCATGGTTCCAGCCAAATTTACCAAAACCAGACTGCCAGATGGCCCTTCCTCCCGGCAANCTTCTGACCCTTCAACGGGGCAAATAATGAAATTCCCTGCTCTTGGTTGTTCCAGCAATAAGGATAAGAAAGGGCCTCTTTGTAGCATCCTTTGGGATAATCAGGTCTTATCACTGGGAGAGTGGACAGTTTCTGAACCATGTGCTGTTAATTTCAGAGTTTAGTGAGTTAGGAGAGGCCCAGCTAAAAAAGTAAGACTGTAAAACAGAAAATTGGCTCATTTTACCTCAAACCAGGACACCCTGGCACAGTTTGCCAAGAGCTCCTCGGGTTTTTTTTGCTCCCTCTTTTCATGTGCTCAGTTTTCTATATTTAGTTGAAAAATGCCTTTTTCCCCCACTATATTTGCCACACGAGCCCAGCAAGGTGATGTAGTTTCAGTTTTGGGTGTTGTTTGTTTTTTTTTTTTAAATTGTATTGGATTTTTTTTTATACCCTTAGGGATCATTTCTTCCTCTTCTTGAGCAGAAGCCTTGCTTTCCACTTGCTAATGCAGCAGAGGCTGTGCTGAGAGTCCTGTGCCGAGAGTTAGGAGACCTGGATCCCTCTGTTGACTCACGACAAGCCGTGTCTGTTGGCTCTCACCTGGGTTCTCTGCCTCCGTGACGGTAAAGCCAACCTGAGAATGGTCCTGGCCGAGGGTTTTGCAGAGTGAGTAATTACTGTAGAAGACAGTGAGGGTGGTGGGAAGGCTGGAAAGGGCTTTGTGGGGAAGGAAGAGAAGGTGAAGTAACGTTGTGGTGAATGGGTCCATCTCCGAGTGGAAGGTCTTCAAACCACTCACTGCCTGAGGCTGGAGGAAGCATGCAGAATGGTGAGGATCGCTCCACGCAGGTAGGCAATTCTGAAACAATTGCGTTGACCACTGTCAGAACACGAGCTGGATAGTCTGACTCAGAAGCTTTTACACTCTTAAAATTCCTAGGTTTAGACAGAACAGTATTTCATTTTTTTTTAACCTTTTAATTTATTTCAGAACAGAGGTGAAGTGTGAAGCAGCTTCTCCCTTCATCTGTTGGGAAATAAATGTGCTGTGCTGATGGGAAAAGCATCTTCTGTGTTGCCAGCGAGGTTCTGTGAGGCCATCCAGGTTCTGCACCTCCTGTAGCCAAAGTCAAGCTGTTACATCAAGAGGAAGCTCAGCCCTGGAGAACCTTGGTGCACTGCTCTTGGCAGGTCTGGCTGGACAGAGGAGCTTTACAACGTGCAAGGAAAAAGTGGGGCTTTATTCAAACATGTATCAAGTGGATTCCAGAGGAGAGATGGAAAGCATCGAAACTCCTCCTGTTCAAACTGCTTGGGAACATGGTGGGTGACAAGAGTACTGGAGAGCAGGAAGATCACAGTGCATTGGGTGACTTCCTGACTTAAGTGAAGGTCAGGGGCACGTGGTGGACCTCTGGATGGGAGAAGTTTCGGGGGGTGATGGCAACCTGCAGCCCCAAAAGCCTCATAGCTGCCGTGGTGGCACATGGGGCTGCTGTGGAGGCACTTTTCCAAGTGCCCTGGTGCTCAGGAGGGGTGTGTGGCTGTTGGCTGCAGCCAAAGGTGGTTTCCCTCCTCTTTGTCACTGGAGTGTCCTCTGTGCTTCTAACTGGCTCCGTATTCCCAGTGGGAAAACTGTCCCATGCAAGTATGGGAGGATGGGGGTTTGCCTCATTGTCTGAGGTGAGTTCTGAGGTCTGCAAACTGTTTTTGGGGTGTCTTGTCTCTCCACTAAAGATTATGATGCAGAAATCTTGTTTGGCAGAGTATTTTCACTCCCTTCAAAGGCGAATCGTAATAAATAAGAAAAGACAAGCTTCCCTCGGTGACACTTGTTTCTGCATTTGAACACCAGCCCGGCCACATCCAGGTAAGAGACAGTCCTCTTGCTCTGATCTCCCTCTGTTTGGGGTGTTGGCAGAGACTTTAACAGGACTCCTCTGCACAATTTTAGAAATTTCAGTTGCTGCTAGAATGACCAGAGGTCCCCCAGAGCACACAGACCCCTCTTCGTCCCTGTCACCCTTCTGACCTCCAGCACCAGCTGCCTTCCAGCGTTTTGTCTGCTACGCTTCAGTAAATCCACCTCTTGTAGAAGCCATCAACTAATACGCAGTCAGCACTCTTTAAGAAGGTCCCCAACTCTATTTTTTTTAGATGTATCCACCATGACGTGCCCCTGGGATTCCATCCTGCGCACGAGGAGGGTGTCACGAGGTAGGTGCCATCTGCTAGTGGGGGGTTTGAGCTATTAGTAAGCTTCTTGAATAATGCCTTGCGTAGCTTGTCTTGCGTTAGGAAAAGCACCTCTGATTTCTGAGCGTGGTAGGGTTGGGGGTTGTTTTCTCATCTTTGAAGTTACTTTTGTGTCCCCTGGGTTAAGCACGTGCATTGGAGTGATGCTCCTGGCTGGCATCGCTTCTCAGCTCTAGGGAATACGCTTCAAATCCTGATCCTTAGATCGCTTTTTTTTTTTTTTTTTCCTTTTCCACACAACAGCTTGGTTAAAATATACCCCACTCCTCCTCTCACCCCAGATTCCTGCCACATACCTGGCATTCTTTCATTCTTAATGAGATGAAGGAGTGGGGGATTTCGCCCTCCTGGAATTTTAGAGGAATATTAAGTGGATTTCTCATGAAAAGCCCTATTTAGGGTATAAATCTCCCCAAAAGATATTCCCTCTGTGGCAAGCATTGCTTTTGCTGGTGATGGTGAAAAGAATTTTTAGTTCTTGTTCAATGGCTGCTTCCTCCTTGTACGTACTGCCATCGATGGAGACTACGTTAGAGCAAGCTCCTGGTGGTGTGGATGAAGGAGAGGAGGCTTGGACCCTGCAAAGGTAGGCAGGGACAGCAGAGGAACTCCTGGGCTGTTGGCACCGGAGTTGGCACTGATGTTTTACCAGCAACTGAAATCTGCCTATCTGTGTATACAGAGAGCTTATGGATAAGCTTTTGGATAAGCTCTCCATATAGACAAGGCAGCATAAAGGTTGCTAAGTCAAAATAGTTTTCTTCCAGGCTCAGTCATCAATTTACCCTAATAAAAAAGCTGCGTTGGCTCAAAGGTTCCTCCAGCCTGGTCCCGGCAGTGACCTCCAGGAGATATCAAGGGAGAGGTGTTGGAATTGGAGCAGTAGCGATATGTGCGTAAAACAGGAAGGAGATTGTAAATAATTACAGTTGGTTCATGCTACAAAGCCAGGGAGGCACATAAACGCAGAGCTCCTGGAGTCTTACTTTGTGTGGGATCTGTTGCAGGACTCTGCCGCCGTCTTCCATTTGTTGAAAGGACAAGTCCAAGTATCCAGACTACAGAACTCAGCAAGGACATGGATTTTGTAGTAGCAACACCACGTTGGACTCTGAACAGCCACTTGGGAGGCGCTGGGCTGGGCTGGGGGTGTCCCGAGCCTGTGGCAAAGCTGCTGTGATATGACAGCCCCGAGCTGCACTGCAGCGGTGAAGGGCTGGGACAGGACACTGTGTCTGGCCAGCGAGCCCCAGGTCTGTCTCTCCTGCTTTGGGAGAGGGCTTCACTGCAGCTCTGCGGGGAGACACAGAGGCAGCGAGAGCCCTGGGTCCTGTTGTTGCAAGGTCCTGCTTGCTTTCATCCAGCTCCACAGTGGCAGAGGGCCATAGGCCATTCTTGCTGCTGCTGAGGAAACAATGGGGAGGAAAACTTTGATTTCTCCAGTGATGGACACCCTCCTGCTCAAGGGTGGTGCAGATGGAAGGAACTGGGGGCTGGGGGCTTGGGTTTGTTTTTTTTTTGCTTTTATCCTTTGTTAACCACTGGTGACTTCTTCTTGTGGGAACTGCTGTGACCTCTCCTTAGGTTTTGTTTATGCGCTGGGGCTGACATTGTTTGCAGCAGGCCTTTGATATTCAGCTCCAGGAGCATCCTCTGGGCGGGGAACAGGAAGAGTTGAGCCCGGGGAAGATGGGCTGGTGCTCCGGCATAGCGGCACCATGCAGCGGTGGACCTCTCCATCACCTGGGGAAGACAATTGAGGCGAGTGGTGTTGGGGACTGTCTCCAGATTGATAACTTGTGCCCAGCATCTGCCCTCCTTGGCCACAGCAGTGTCCTGTGTTAGCAGCAGATATGAGCAGTAGCTCTTGCTTGGGCAGGAGCAGCTGATCGGGGGCACTGACAGCAGGTGGGGAAAACATAAAGAACGTTTCCCATTTATGGAAATTTGTTGTGTTTTTCTAGGAAGAGAAGAACTAGGAGGTTGCAGATCTTCTGTGCTGGGTTCAGGCTGGAGATCCATGCCTGGAAGAGCTGGGAGATGCCCAGTGTGGGTGGTCTGGAGGAGCTTTGTTCAGGCCTCCCATCCATAGTGTCCTTTGGGGTGCACCAGCCACTCCACTGACCCCTCTTGTCAGGGCTGAATTGTGGCTGGAAGGGATGATTGCCCAGTTCCTGTGGTCTCAACTTCCATGTGCTCTAAAACTTACCCATCCAGACCCTTCATGGTAATTCCTGTTCACGGGAGGCTCTGCTTCTGCCCCTCGTTGCCTGGATCCATTTGTCTGAGTATGGAAGGAAAATGGCTTTTCTAATGATGCAAAAATGGAGGAGATAACTCATATTTATGCTACCCCTGGGCCCATTCTCGTGAATGCAAAAATCCCAAATAATACTGTTGGGTTTTTTTCACAACACACCACGTTCCCGGGCCACCAGAGACAATTCCCAGGAGCCGTAAAACCTTCTGGTGTGTTTACACAACTCAAAATGCCCTTTATAGTGTTATATCACTTTCAGCCTTCTCTGCTGTTGTACGTGCTGGGATCTGAAATCCGTATCAGCATTGGTTGTGCTTTGTGCTCCGCAGGGAGGTGGGAAATGAGTTAATTGCAAATTCAGCAAGCTGTGGATGGCGGTTTTTACAAGCAGTCATCGTTTCAATCATAGGAGCCGGAGAGTCCCAAACAGTCAATTTATCAGGTATCAAAGTACACCTTACAATCTGGGGAGGAGGGCTCTTGGAGAAAGGGTTTTATCTCAAGTGCCAGGCTTTATGGGGAAGGGTTAAGTAGATGGTCACCGATTCAAGGAGAACTTCAACTTCCAAGTAACCCTCCTGGCCTGGCAGCAGAGGGACTGAGCCACCGCCGGGGGGTGTGGAGCTGGTTCAGGTGAATTTAGGTATTCTGCAAGAACTGGGTGTTAAGAAAACAAACAAACATCCCTCAAAATCCCACTGCTCTGACTTTGAAACCCAAAATAGTAATTTGGAATTTCCCACAGAAGGAACCCTCCCATCCCAGCTTGTTCTGAGCAGCTACACTGACCAGTCCCCATTTTTCTTCCTTCTAGAAAGGGCGTCTGAGCAGCTCCTGGTCCTGAATTGAAGGAAGCCTTTTCCTGAAATGCAGGCGGAAGCGCTCCAGGGTTTTCTGGCTCAGGAAATCAGTCCTCAAACCTGAGGCCTGACTTCTTTGGAGCCACAGACACCAGAAGTCCCCACCAGGCTGGTAGCAACCCAGCCAGTCGGTTCCTGCCAGAAGTGACAATTTCCTCTGCTCTGGCTTTCCAGACTTCACATCGTCAGAGTATTTCCCCTTCATGGGAGGATGCTCAGCCAGGCTCCCCCTTCCCTTTTAAAGAAGGTGCTGAGGTTTAAATCTAAGCCAAAAAAATATAAAAATCTAGGTTTGTTTTGTAGGCATTCTAAGAATTCTCCTGAAATTAAAGCAAAAGTATGTATATTTTGGAAGTGTTTTGCTCCTTTACGTTTCTACTTGAAAATAAAAAGGTTGCAGCTCTCCGCATGTGGCACCAGTTTCTTCTGAGACATATAATTTAAACATTTTGAACTTAAGTACAAGCCTTTAATATCATAATTCCTCAATACTGCTGCCACAACTGTTTAGACATGCAAGCCATTTGATTATAGTTTTGTGTTAAATGAGGAACCGTAATTAATACCATCATGTTCAATTTCTTCCTTACTGAACAGAAAGATGGAAGCATTTCTCCAGAGGAGAAAAAAAAAAAAACAAACGTGTTTCCCCAAATGACTAAATGGAAAGATTTTTTAAAATAATTTAGCTTCTGGAAAAAAAGAAGTTTAAGCCGATAGATAGGATCGAAGCAAGGTATAAAATGCAAAATGCTCTGTTTGGGATGTGGAGAGAGAATCCTGGGGAGCCTGGTGTGGTGTCTGCAGTGTCCTTGTTCTCCAGCTACAGACGAAGTGTGAGAGGAGCAGTGGGATTTTCCCAAACTGTCCCTTTTCCTCAAAAATACAGAGTATGAATGTCATGTCTCTGCTCTGACATGCTCCGTTTTTCCCTACTCTCTCATATTTGCCGAAGTTACATTTACTAGCCGATTTGGGAAGCAGAAAACTTGTAGAGAGGTAGAAGTGACCCTGCTGTTGTGCCCAGCCCCTCGCTGTATTCTTTTTGGAGCTGATGCTCCTGCCCCATCCCAGCAAAAGGCTCGTGGCACGTGGGAGCTGTGGTGCACAGAGAGCACTGGTGTGGCTGGCTGAAGCAGGGATGCTCTGGAAAGCTGCACTGGGACATCTTTGCAATTTACTCTTGTGCAAACTGGGGAGATGCTGGGTGCCAGCCTCCCCCGCCTCTGCTCGTGGGGGAAGCAACCCATGGGCACGGGAGTGCTGTCCCTCCCTGCAGAGCCACGGTAAATCCCACGGGGTTCACAATGGTGCCCTGTCCCTCTATCTTCTGTACAGCACGTCCTCTGCCATCAACTCCTCCAGCCTGGGAACACTTATCTGCTGGAGGAAATGCAGCACTAATGACTTCAGCAGGAGCAGAGCTACGCAGCTGGAACCTTCTTCGTCTGTATCTTGATAAGGATGTGCCGTAGCCTTGTCCCCCCATTGCCGATTCCCTTTTGAACACCACAAATACGCTTGTGGTTTTTTCCCCTCTACATATCTGCATGCTGACACCCACTCGTCCACCTCTCCAGAGGAGACGGCCACTGCTGGGCTCATGTTTGGCCCTCGGGAGGACACAGCTGAGCAGGGCGTCATCAGGAGGGCGCTGAAACAGCTTGCGCTCTGGAATACGACCTTCAAATTATTTGCTTAAACTTCTGAAGGTAGGGGGAGGAGAGCATACTCCAAGCCATCTGTTTCTGCAGGGCTGCGAGAAGAAGTCGGTGCTTGTTTCTGCTGGCCCTTGCTCCCCTGATTCCACAGGAGCTGATTCTCCAGGAGCACTTTGGTATTAAATGTCCCTTGCCAGGTCTCAGGGATAGTGGTGGATTGGGTGTGCCGGGAAGGGAGCAAGAGGGACAGAGATGTCAGTTTTAGCACTAGCGGGACAAAAGAAAATTAATGTTCACTGGGCAGAAAGGATTTAGAACCCTGGCAGGGAAGGGAGGAGAAAGGAAAACTGATAAGCCTCTAAAGAAAGAACTTTAGAAAATTTAACGATGCTTTTTAGGGCTGGCCAAACAAGCAAAACACGTGAGAGCACTTTTACCTGCCAGCTCGCAGGGATTTGGCTTTTCATTCTCAATTATAGACTGTGTTTTGCAGCCCAGGTTTTAAGCAGGGCCTGAAGGTAAGTGGATCCAGGGGCCATTGTATTGTCAGGAAGAAGAATGTGGGTTTGAGCTCTTGATAGAGGTGGGAATTTGCAGCAGGTCAGGTCCGGGCTGCCAGGGGATTAGGTCTGTATCAGTTCTCGATGCTGCCTTAAGGCAAATTGAATTTCTCCCAGAAGAGGAAAGGATGAAGGAAAAAAAAAAAAAACCACACACAACCAACCTCTGCAGCTTAACTAATCAGCTGCCACTGAATAAGGTGGTGTGAGCTGTTCACCGCCTCCACTTCACTTTGGAACCATTGCCGTGGTAATTACACCCCAGGTTTGATTGGAGCAGTTCTAATCCTGGCAGAATAAAAAGTGCTTCTGCCCAGCTGTGGCTGGTGTTTGGCTGATGTGGTGGGTTTAGGGTCTCGGTTGGTGGTGGGATCTGTTACTGGGTGAAGTGAGCTCAGAGGGGTGGGTTTCAGCGTGGGGAAAATGAGCATGTGGGGTGTCCAGCTGAGAGCCACAGCTTTGTCTCACAGGGGTTTATTCCCTCTTTGTGAAATTTCAGAAATTCTGTGGCTGTTGATTTGCATTTGGTGGTGGCTGCCGCAGGGGAGGTGGGAAACAGGCTGCCTCCTCTGACACAGGTACTGGTCCTCTTTGTCACTTGTTGCTTTTCCTTTTCTGCAGGGGTAACCCTAGGGACATCCCACCCCAGACGCTCACAAGGAACTCTCTAACTCCTGTTAAACCCCTGGCTTCAGTTTCCTGCGTGGCTTAAACTTTGTGGGAGGGGTGGCTGCGGAGGGTGGGATTTGAATGATGCTTTTGCTGGGCAGATGTCTCCGGCCCCTGTCTCCTGCTGATCCCAGCTGGTTGCATGCTGCCTCTGTTTTGCTTGTAGGAGGTTCATTCTGCATAGAAGATACATTTTTTGCAGACAGAAAACAACAGGAAAGAAAGCTGCAGTTACAATGTTCTTGTAACCCTTGAATTAAGTCTTAATGATGACTGTCAGGTAGTATTTCCTTCTGTAGCTCCTCAGCTCTCTCTCCCAAGAGAGGAAGGGATGGGAAGTGTCTCACCAAGGATCACCAGTGTCAGGACAACTGATTTCAGGCAGCTGAGAGCTGGGGAAGCAAACAATATGTAGCGTGGAGTTTCCCGCACGATGCTTCGCTTCTGCTCCTGAGGCTGTTAATCTTCACCCCCAGAAACCCTTCCACACTCTTGCCATAGCTGTGCGTGGCTGGGCTGAGAGCTGGAGGTGGTTACAGGTGATAAAATGGAAGGGAAAAAGCCAGAAGGCTTCTGCAGTTCTGCTTTTGCCTCTTCCTTTGACAGGTTTGTCACAGCGGGGACAACGGTCTGGTGGCCCCACTAAGAATTCATCTCTCTATTGCAGCAGCTTCAGCAGGGCTGCTGATTGCAGCCGATGAAAACAGCGGCTGTTTCTCAGGGGCTTGGTGCCAAGCAGTGCTGGGAGGTCAGGAACCTGCCTGCTTGTGGTGGCGTGGGGATGGTGAGGCTTGAGCTGAAGTGGGGTATTCAGGTTGAGCAGGTTGAGTCAGGTGTGACTGATCCGAGCGCTTGCCTTTACGGTCCTGTCAGCTTTGCTGAGGACTTGGTGAGCTGCAGGCTGGCCATGGCCCTGCTGGCCACCGCTGCTGAAGGGAGGAGGCTGTCATCGTGCATGGGTGCATGTGAAGGTTGGGGACGTGGTAGAGAACACAAATGAACTATTCAAGTCATTTTTCTGCTAGCGATGCCCTGTGTTCTGGGTTGATCTACAGTGATGTGTCTGATCATGGGGCACTTTTAGTGACACTCAAAAATGGGATTTGGTGGCCTTCCTGGCATGTCGTGGAAGGCATCTGTTGGCTGGACTATAAGTAGCGAAAGTAGATGATTTCCTCGGTGGAGAAGAGTTGGAAGGGTGTTGGCTGAGTTCCTGAGGGGTTAAGGCTGCTGAGGGTTTGTTATGAGGCCAGGCTGGATGGGGCTTGGAGCAACCTGGTCTGGTGGGAGGTGTCCCTGCCCATGGCAGGGGGGTTGGAACTCGATGATCTTTGAGGTCCCTTCCAACTCTAACCATTCTATGATTCTATGTTGTGTGCAATGCACTTAAAGCCTTGAAGAGGAGTCTTTGTGATTATTTTTAAATTCACAGCCAATAGAGGCTTCCTGTAGCACCTGGATGAGATGGTCAGAGGACAGAAAAATGAGTCTGTGACCCAGGGCGAGCCTGGGGCCAACCAGGTACACACCTCCAGTGTGTCTTCATCAGGGATTCCTGCTGGTTCTCCGCTGTGTTCCTGCAGCCCCTCCAGGCAGGGACCCTGTTGGGTTATTTCAGGAGCTCTTGGTTATCTCTGAATTGGATCTCCCCCAGGCCATACATAGTGCCTCTTGCCATAGATGTGTGAGAGCCAGTGGAAACCACACCAGCTTTTCTCTTCCAGCACTGCTCCGTGCCTCTGTCAAGCAGAGACAGCACAAGCATCCCATTAACTCCAGTTCCCGTCTTAAGAAAGGAAACAGGAGCTGCCTGTGTGAACTGGTAAAAAGAAGGAGGAGGGGATTTTTCTAGATCCCTCCCTACGCTTTTGAATTGGCAGTCACGCAGCTCGGCGCTGTCGTCCTCCTGCTCCCGGGGGAGCCCTGAAGCATCTCCCCAGCTTCGGGCTGGGCTCTGCCCCGGTGCCTTCCAGCGCTTGGTCCACCTACTGAGCCACGATGCCAGCTGAGCCAGGAGCTGTGCCAGAGCCCATCTCAGTATCTGTGCGTTCACGACAGCTGCAAACTGTGACTTTCTGGTGAGTTTGTTGGGATTTTTTTTTTTTT